>JALPQI010002519.1:0-96602 GCA_025490895.1 Thaumatotibia leucotreta
GTTGGTTAAAAAAAGAATTATCGAAGTGGCGTGATATTGAGTTATTCTTCCATTTGTCATGCACTTAAAAATGCAAATCTGCCGTGCGATTTCTAAACCACAGTAACTGCCAATTTTCCGATTTTTGGTTTATTGGTGATCTATAATCAGCAACTCAAAACGCATAATCCCAATCGATCGGATTTTAATTTGGAAAACTGGAACATGGAAACTCGAAACCCCAAAAGCAGTAAGTGACCTTCTTTTTAGTTTGTACACATTTAATTTTGCTATGCGAGTTACCGTTCATAGGCGACGGTAGCTATCATCTTATTAAGCAATGCTTTGCTAACAAAATATCATCGTCATGTCATAATATTATTATTATTACATTTGTTCTTGATTGCCGTAACGATTGGTACCTACCTCGCCGTAACGTATGAAGTAGATTATACATATGAATTATACGAATACCGCCAATACCGGTCAATAATCGAATATTTGGAAATTTGTATTTACCGATTTTGGGATTCGATAAGATTGCTACATAAATTTTGGATTAAGTTTCTTGTACGGTAATTCCAGATGCATTTAGAAATTGCATTTTACAAATTTCATTATGTTAGTTTAAACTCAAAGCTAAACATAAAATATAAAAGTAAATTCTTAATCATTTTTTAATGAATTGCTACATAAAATATATAAGGTGTTATTAAATTAGTCTCGGATATTTAAGGAACGTTAATTAACATCAAAACAGTTAACTTTCACTAAAAATAAAAAACATGTTTTTTTGTTTTCTTTTATCGAACAAAAAAGAATTAATCCTGTTCAGGTGTTTGTTAACACTGTCTGTCATTCCACGTCAATAGTTGTTTTTCTTAAAATGTTATTATGATTCGGCGGCAATACTGTAGGTAGGTTATTAAAGGCCTCCACAAACCAGCCGGCGGTTCTAGAATTATGACTTTTGACTAAAGAGGTTTCATTTAAATATCTTATTAACGGGGTGCTTTAACGAAGCAAATTTGTTTCCTAGTTTTCTCCAAAAAACATAACAAAACCACCTTTTGTGTCACATATAAATATACTCCAGGAGCGGAGTACTATTGTAGTAATAGGTCATAATTTATTATTTTATAGGGTTTTTATTATAATATACAGTAGTCTAAAGACTTATTGATTTATAAGTGATACAAATTCGTAAGAAATTTAAATTGTAATTTAAATTAATCGTAGAAGTGCTACGCCATAATCAGCCGTGACCTTACTCATTGAAATCAATGTAATGCTAAATATAATGTGCCATTTGCTATGATTACAACTGATAATGGTACCTAAAGTTAATTGTTATTTAATTGCTTAAGAAAATGTGGTAATAAACCTTAATTTTTGTCTCATTTTTGTATTACTGACGACAATTTTTTTACTACCTTCTATTTCTCTCATTGGCATGAAACTTGATAAGCGTGTTTGAATTTCTTAGTAATAAACTTATGTTAAAATGCTGTTACAAAGTTTTGTCGTATTTTAATTACTTTATTAAAAAAAACTATATTTTACTGCAGTGAATGAAGTTCGTAGCACGAAAATTCAATCAAAATACTAGTTAAATTACAGTACACTAGTCCCTTTTACTGCAGTTTAACCTGTAAAATGCCGCCTATTTCTATAAAGCACGCAAAATTTGTGCAGTAAGTGGTCATTTTACTGTGTCTTAATTAGTAATTGTTATATTTTCTCCTGTTTTTAAAAGCGCAGTACAAACACGGAATTTCGAAAAAAAAACATATATTTAATTTTAGATAATGCAGAAGCATGTAATCTCTAATTTATCATAACTGTGTGAATTAAATACTTCATTTTGCAAAATAAATCTCATTAACTATCAAATCTTGGAAAATATATTACTTTAAAACTGTTTTTTGCTATTATCTCAAAATCGACTTATGTCAGTTACTGTGTTTTAGGAATTGCACGGCAGAAATGTATGACTTATACGGTTTTCTCATGGATGTCATTGTCAGAACTGGACCAAATGAAATGGGATCAATCGGTGAGCATCAGCTTTCAAATAAAAAAATAATAATTAAAATCTGGATGCTTAGCCAAACCAATTCAACCATCATTATCGTCATCATTATCACCAGCCTATAATATCTATATATAATATGTTAGTCTACTGCTGGACGTAGGCCTTTCCTATTAACTATGCGTATAGACGCATTAGGAGGTAAATGCCCATAATCGCCACGCTGGGCAAGCGGATTGGCGATCGCAGTAATGTGTCCACTATGATAACGCTGCTGCCCAGCATCAATCTTTTGCGAAATAACGGTCTGTGACACTTTAATCCCTTGGTCGACTCTTACGACACCCGCAGGAGGAGTTGGGGTGGTGACAAATGTATTCTTACTGCCGTCGCCACACGGCCTATACAATATCAAAATTATAAAATAAGTAACAATTCCTGCGTTATTCTTACCAGATAGGTACTACTTTTTTCCAGCAGAAATCTCTTTTGTCAAGCAATAGACAGGTTTTATAAGTAAAACAGTAAATAGTTTTTTTTTAATTATCAGTAGCAGTACTTGAAATGTATATTTACATACACATAGGACCAATATGGAACAATCAAAGGGAGGCAACTATGGCGATGGAGCGAAATCGCAAAATTGCTTTACTCTTCTTACATATAACTGCATCCCGTAGATGGTTTAGATTGTAATCTACCATAAACATTGGGTCAATGTGTACTTTTAGACGGGCATGTACCCGCATCACAAGCCTTAATCAAGTTTACCGTGGGACTAGGTCAATTTGTGTAAAATAGTCCAAGAACCTTAAAACAAATCGGCGTTAGTTCATGATATTTCATTCCAAAAATATCAAAAATGGGGGCAAGATCAAATTGTATGCAAGCGCAGATCTAAACGATTGAATAAGAGAGGTTGTATCGCGGCGCGGATTTATGAATTTTAATTTTGTTCCAGCAGAGAAGTATTACCTTTCAGGACGTACATTACTTTCAAAGAGCGGTCAAAGAGTTGGGGCGTAGAGGCGTTGTTGTGATTATCGGCGATTTTTTTGTGCTCGTAAAAATGTACGTGTATTGTGCAGGTAAGTGTTAGTTAAGTGTGAATTTAATTATGGACAGAGAATAGATAACAAAGTATTTTTGTACTAAGTACGATTAATAAATTCTTACAAACAATTAGGTTCAGGTTGTCCAATTACTATAAATACCAGCTGTGTGCACGTATTATGTTATTCGATAATGAATTTAATTATTATTATAATAAAATCATTGATTCTGCTAAAACGTGATTTGTATAGGTAGCTGTTGTTTGTAGTAATAGCACGAGGTTATCTATTAACATCGCTACGACAACTGATCTTTCCGATTCGATGTGGAAACAACAAAGAAAACATGTTTATTTTTTGACACAGCATAAAAAACACAAAAGAAAACAAATATAAAATAATTAGTGACACAATTTTTTTTAAAATCATAATTGCATCGGGTCGAATAGACCCGATTATCTTAGCGAAAGATGTTAAAATGAATATGTATGTAGGTTACCACTTACTCTTATTTAAATTAAGTTATTTTTATAGGTATTACGATTATAGTTGTATTATTTATTTATTTATTTTATTATTCAAATAAGTTACACAGCATAACAGTTAAACACCAAGGCACTGTGAACTACAAAAACACAAAAATATAAAAACAACTTAAAACTAGTTTGATTTAGGCGACGAAACGGCGGCGTAGGATTCGGCAGATTGCCTCGGAACTGCCGAAACACGACACCCTTCGGCCAGAAGTCTGCACTCGCGATGGTGTCACGTACCGTGTCGTGACGACACGTGACGTGTGTCATTATACCAATAAACTGTCGGTGCCAAAAGATTCGGTACTTGTTGTTTTTTGAACATTTTATAAAATTCCGAATAAAAATAAATAAACTCGTAAAATCCAACTGACTTTACGATCTACGATCTTTATCAAATACGAGTAGGTACATAAAATATACTAAAATAACTCAAATTAGTTAGGCCTGCCTCCTGCTTGCAATATGTGCATGATATGCTTCAGATTTGTGAATTATGAAATTGCTGCACAAATTGGACAACTCTCGAAAACAGCACTAGCGGCTAACGAGGCTCGTAGCTACGACTCTCAATAAACGTGTTAAAAAGTGTCTGTCTGTGACTGACTATTCTGGTTAGCACACAACATGAAAAAAAAAACATGTTTCAGTAATGATACGTACCTACTTCATTCCTACCTTCATACCTTTTTATACGGAAACGAAAAAAGAATAACTTGCCATATTCTCCAAAATATGATGTAGAATGGGTATAATAATAATAAATAAATATCTTGGGACATCTTACACAAATCGACCTAGTGCCACGGTAATCTCAACTAAGGCTTGTGATGTTGGTACCAGGCGACGATATATATAATAGATAGATACATATAGATACTTAAATACATACACAGCCACGACCAAGGAACAAATATTCGTGATAAATAAATACACAAATAATACCCTCGCCGGGATTCGAGCCCGGAACCTCCAGCTTCGTAAGCAGGGTCACTACCAAATAGGCTACGGAAGCTGGTATGTACATTCATTTTATTAAAAAAAACACATATAAGTAATCAATAACTATTATTTTGTTTATATGCAATACTATTTTTCCGTCCTTCTTTTTCCCATAGAAATTTTAAAATTTGTTTTCTTTTTAGGACCAAATTCCGTGCACATATTCCCCCTCTTGTACTTATTCATGTTATTTTTTACTGAATGTTAAATGGCTATCTGTAGATTGAGTAGAATGACAGTTGACGATCGTTCCGACTCCATGTTCAGCGACACTTGAAATGACAGACGGCTGGTTTGTTCCACCGTGCACCTTTAGTTAGGTACTTCGATAAAGTCAAATTCATTTGTTTTTCAAATGCAATGGTTTATTCATAGTAAACATAATTATGTATATATACTTTCTAAAATAAGATACAATGAAAAATAAAATTTCCTATGATTTAATCTGATGGTTTGTCATGGTAACGTTATTTATTGTGGTACGAGTCAGTTCTGCCCTCCGGCCGGCAAACAGCACATTGCCGGCCGCTGCGCTAAACTAAGTTGCCGCCTGCCGGCTCCGTTGAGCAGAAAAATAGTATACACACCTCGGCCGTTAAATGGGAAAGCCTCGGATCACATGTTTGTCGGCTATTTATTCTTGTATATTTGTATGGAGGGCAACGCCGACGAATGATTAACACGGGATCATCATAAGGCACTGGCCTACTGCGAACACCGAAATTCCTAAATTCTCCTAAATCCTGGCGTTTCGGGCATGACGTTACACCTATGGTCGTAGGAAGACTCTATTTTATTTTAAAGACGAACGGGTCTTAATCGCGTAAACTTACGTTTAATTATATCCTGACATTTCGGGCATGACGTTACACCCGTGGTCGCAGGCAGATTCTCTTTTATTTTAAATACAAACGGGTCTTAATCGCGTAAACTTACGTTTAAGGCTCAGACTCAGTAAGTTTACGAGATTAAGACCTGTTTGTCTTTAAAATATGACTGATAATCGTGAAAATTTAAATCCATAGACTCTCTTGTACCTGTCTTAAAGTTTGGTACTTATATGGCATTAAATCGATGAGTTTTTATTAAATGAAGAAGCTTAAAACTGACCACAGTCAATTATGAATATGCACACATTTTTGTGATTAAACCATAACAAGATAACGATAGACATAACAAACAAACTCGTGATAGCCTTATTATCTACATTTTAGTTAAAGTTAAACAATAATGTTAGTAATCAAATGAGATAATATTCATTTATAAGTAGCCATGAATTCCAGTGTACACAATAAATTATTATTTCATCCAACATAACTTTTTTTATTGATTAAAAAAGTTTTATTACAATAATTTTGGCAAGACCCATGATTAGCAAAACCTTGAAGTGGTTTGTTTTGTGTGCCGATGGGGAGTTCGATGGATATTTGTCCAGACTTCGTAGGGTGTTTGGTAATAATAACAAGGATAATGAGATATGTAAGTTGGCGAGCTGTTGAGTAGTAACGACCCCTCGGACCCAAGTGCTCCTGACTCCTGAAGAGTCGATCAGCGAGGACCCTGACGGCGACCTCCGGCGTGTTTTCGTTGGTCGGAGTGGAACCTCAAGAGAACCCGTTGGACTCTCAGATCAAATTTTCTACGATTTGTTTGTCGTTCTAAAAGCTTTCGTTGGAGTGACTTGATTTTCAAAATTCGCGGTAGTAGGTCTGATTTCATTATTTCAGTAGTAAATCCGATATTTTTTTTAAAGAGCACTTTATGTATTGTAACAAAGGGTTTCTTGCAAAAATAATTCGCTTAACGACTTCCCAAATACCTAGTTTACTGAAGAAAAAGTAATCAAAACACACTTTTGAAGTGTGTTACAAAATTTGCTTCACAAAAATGAATACAGCCTTATCTCGAAATTATCCATACAAATACGCTAATGTCATAAGTAAAAACTTACCCCTTATTCATAAACGCCTCCTAAATCAACAAGCCGCTAAGTATTGGTTGTCCTTTTCGCTCTTATAGACACGTTGATAACACCGAAACACACAATACTTAGGGGGCTTGCTAAGTTAGACGTTTACGAATAAGGGGGATAATAAATAACAATAAAGGACTATGCGTCAAAATGGACCAAAAACCAACAGAGCTGGGAGTAGTGTCATTAAAAAGATCTGCTTATGTACTTCATTTTATTCTATAGGTGCAAAGTTGAATTCCATTGGATACTTTTATATGAGTAAGGCGTTTTGCGGGCACTCTCTAAAGGTGCGTTCAGACCAAAAGAGCATTCGCTATTCTAACCCCCCACTCTACGAAATTCGATCGTTACACAAAACGTGATTTGTTGATTTCGTAGAACGGGCGATAGAACAGCGAATGCTTTTTTGGTTTGAACGCACCTTAAGTAAATCACCGCCAACGCGACGTCCAGACATCATTCATCATAGTATTTACTCAGACTAAAATACAAATATCTCAGTTTTGCAATGGAATCGAACATGGTACCCATAGAATGAAATGAAATAAATGTAAATACCTATTTAATGACACCACTTTCAGCTCTGTTTGTTTTTGATCCACTCCCCATACACATCTGCCCATAGTCCTTTGTTGGTCCCAAGTGGAGCGTACCTCACAGATGGCGTCAGCCGATAGACTTTGATTTATCGGAGCCCTGAATGCCTTCTGTTAACCCGTTTATCTGGAGTGCACATTCTTTTTCTTCCTTCGGCTGTTTGTTCAAGGACGGGTTAAATACGAGTCTAAGGCAGAAAACCGTTTTTTTATTGTTCAAAGTCAAATATTTATTGCATATCACATTTATATAAAATTGATTGTTAGGTAAAGTAAGAACATCTTTCCCTTGCAGGGTGTAAATTAAATACCTATCTTAATATTTTATCTGTAATAGTACTTACATAGCTATTTTTTCTTATAAATATACTTATTTTCTCCTGGCTCTTTAATAAGTTAGCTTATTATTATTATACTTAAATCTTAATCATTATGTGATGAGGGCTCAATGAAAATATTTTCATTCTAGAGAAAGGTAATTTAAGTTTGTGCCTTGGTACTTGGGGCGGCCTTTGGCATGGGATGTGACCTGTGTGGATATGCTGGCCCCATCCCATGCCTAGCGCTCTGCCAAGAAGCAAGGGTCTGCCGCAGAAGATGCCCAAACTGTCAAGTGGCGTAAATATGCTTACTCAAAAAATAATTACATATTTATGGCACTTGCGGTTGAAACCCTCGGGCCCTGGTCGTCAGACAAAAAAACTCATGAAAGAAATTTCTAAAAAACTGATCGGTATGTCTGGCGACCTACGGGCAGGGTCGTACTTCGCTCAGAGGTTCAGTTTAGCCGTACAAAGAGGCGAGCGTTCTGGGAACTATGCCCCGGGCCACATTGAAACAATGTTGTGTATTTTGATACCTGATAGTCTCAAAACAATAAATCTACCATTTATTTAAGTATATTAAGGTACTTATCCAGTATTTCTTCGAATATCAGTTAGTTTATTCGCTTCAGTAACCGGGCAAGCATCTTCAGTAGATCTTCGGACAAAAATGGCAGAAATCCCTTATTCTGGAGTCTATCACGATATACTAATACGATTCAGCTTCGGACCTATACTAAATCGCAATGTGTCAGTTCCATAGAATAACTGTCAAAAAATTAATCGCATTTAAGATGTTATGGTAGCCCCCCATCACCCCATGCATTGACCAGAGAAATGCTCGGCAAAAGGAAGCAGGGTCACCCGAAACAAACATGGCGACGCTCCGTGGAGGAACCTGGGTGCTTAGACAAGTTGCTAATCGCTAACGCTTAATCGTCAATCGTAAACGAAAAACAGCTAACTGTCTTTGTCGCAGTAATACGAAAGAGTGACAAAGAGGGAAAACTACGGTAGGCTACTAAGCGTTAGCGATATTGGCAACTTGACTATGCATCCTGAGTGTGGATCCATCTCATGATGGGTACATTTGGGATGAGTTGAGCGGGAGTATCCGAAGATACAAAGAACCGATGCCAGTGGAAGAACATTATTCGAGACAGGAAGCAAATAAGAAAGAACACACTTCAGTAGCATACAAAAATCAAGAAACCACGAAAGCCAAGTCCTTTTGTTCCGATATTTATTCCAATGGAAATATTACAGGAAAATTTAAAACAACCCGTCTGTGTGCTTAATCTTTGAGCGCAGGTAAGCAGACATCGTATTATAGGGCGCACCTTAAGGGCCCCTCTTTATCATCGCCCTACAATGGGCCCCGTAAAATGAAATACGGAATACCGACCTTCCCGCCCTTCCCCTAGCATCCCTTCGGCCAGCTTGTTGTAAAAAATTAAATTGCTTTTTGTAAGAATGTATGAAAGTGGAAGCAATTATTTGGATATTAATATGGGATTGGGGATTTTTACAGCCGTTGCTCGATTTTAATAGAATATCGAATTTTTAACGGTTTCAGCTCAGGATCTTTTGCCAGTGTCCCTTTTCGTTTCGATGAACCAATTTGACAGTCTTTTTTAATACGTAGGAATATAGGTACTTTACATTACGAGGTCTGTTAGAAAATATGTGTTTTAAGAACTCTTATGATATTATTAGTTTATCAGTAACACACGGTCAACTAGGTTTATTTATTTAGGTATAACTTAAGGGGATTTAATTCTAGGTTATATTGAAGAACTTTTACTACGGGGCCGATATCCGATTCGGGAATAGTCAGATGCTCCATACAAACCCTGAGATAACTATTAGTAGACGGAAATGTATGGAACATCAGATTTTTTCCTCGAATCGAATGTCGGTCCTATAGTAAAAATTCATCAATATGACTTTAGAATAAAGCGCCGAAAATTTAGCCGGTGAATAAACAATCACCCTGTATTTTTTATTGATTTTTCTCTCGTCTTCTAAAACATTCTCCATGTGGTAAAGTGAATTGCACTATCATAAACTACAATACCTTACGACTTACGCATGTGTCTGTTAATATAACAACTAGTACGTGTACAGTCGCCATCAGATTATATATCGGAGAGGCCAGGGTTCTCACAAATATCTGAGTAAATCCATATTGTCATGGTGTTAGAATTCATGTTCAGGTATATTGCAATTGTATTTAGTTTTATGTAACTGTAATGCTCTGTAAATATCATCATCACCATCATATTCAGCTGTTATTCGCCCACTGCTGAGCAAAGGCCTCTCTTCTTGTACTGGTCCCGGTCCTGAGCTAACCTCATCCAAAAGTGACCCGTATTGTTCCGAACATCGTCCACCCATCGAGCGTCATATATTTACTCGGTACCTATACCAAATTTTTATGTGGTACACACCTCTTATGTTTTTTTTATGTGACGAAGGTAGACAACTGATGTCTCAGCCCACCTCATGGAAAGTGGGAACCGAGGCCCGTGGACATAGTGACCAAAAAATCGCCTACGCGCTGCCTACCCTGAGGACTTAGATGGATTGCCTCTATGCCAGTAATTACACCGGCTATCTTACCACACTGGAACACAGTACTAACTATTTAAGAGCAGGTTAAAGGGTAAGACGGTGGTAGCTATCCGGGCGGACACTACTGCACAAGGCAACCTTCTTTCACACAGCTGACATTCTTGTATCTCTATCATAGTAACTGGGTCACCTTCTAACAAACTTTGTATTAGATTTCTGTTACCCTATTCTGAATACAAAATATTTAACTCGAATTATGGAAGAAACTTTTCACCCACTAACTCGCCTATGAAGTTATAACACGACAAAATGAAACGTCACACAACATCACCGAATACAGAAGTCATGTAGCCTGTTTAATTCCGCCGTGTGACACGAAAATTGAGTCGCCTAACTTGAAATTAGTTTCACATATACAGTCCGAATTTATCATTTTCTACTACCGTGCCAAAAGGTAAATTAGACGTTATTTACTAAGCAATAACATCTACATTTTAAAACACAAAAATTGGAGATATGTGATTGAGAAACACGGTTAAATTTTGGTTGGAGCTCGTTAAAAGTTTTGACATGGAGAATTCTAGAACCTTTTTTGTTGACGGAGGATAATCTGTCGTTTTTTTTGTGACGGAATTTTTGGGTAATTAATTTGAGGCGGTAATGAGGAAAAAGTTTTTTTACGTGAGTTAATTTGGGGATTTTTGAACGCAGAAATCCGGTAACGGAATTTGGTATTATCAAACCGCGATCAGAAGTCAATTTGAACGTACTGTTGACACATATTTACCAAGAAAAGAGTTGTTTATAGATGTAGTGAGCGATGAATTAATCTATTGTATGTAAGTCTCTGGAATTAAACTTTAAATATAAAAATATAACTATGAATATATCCTAGATTGACTTATACACTGATCGCGGTTTTATAATAATAAGTGTGGAATTTAATATACCAATAAAAAAATAAAATGAGAAGAAAATATTAATATACCAAATTAATGAATGACAGTAGTTAGTTACTTACCCCCTTATTCATAAATGTCCCCTAATTTAAACGACAAACGGGTCTTAATGTCGTAATTATTATCCTGACATTTCGGTCATGTGGCTACACGCGTGGTCGCAGTCAGAACCTCAGGATAATCCTCGAAACGTCAGGATAATATTAAACGTAAGTTTCCGCGATTAAAACCAGTTTGTCGTTAAAATATGAGGGGTAATCGTAAACGTGTAAATATTAGTTTAAGCGTAAGTGTAAATATTACTTCTAAGTTAGCCAGCCGATAAGTATCGTTTGTTCCTTTATTTGTAATAGCACAACAAAGTGGCTCCACTCCTGATCGTAAGTGAAAAGTGGGCCCCAATCGCAGCGGCAACGAACAGGAGACCAGCAGTAAAGGTGCGTTTAAACCAAAAGAGCATTCGCTGTTCTAGCGCCCGTTCTTTTGTGTACCGATCGAATTTCGTAGAGTGGGAGGTTAGAACAGCGAATGCTCTTTTAGTTTAACCGCACCTTAACCTGTCAGATGCCACCGCCTTGCCGGCCCGCCTTTAATTTTATGCATATGTAAGATTACCATGAATCAGTAACCTACTAAGGAGCGCTTCATCGCATCGTATGCATTGTTCCATAACCAGGGGCAGCTTGGAACATTTACTGGGGCGTCTCTAATTCCGTACTTGCTCGGGCGGGTAACGCATCCTTGCGACTGAATCCTCTGCGATTTTGGAGCGCACATTTTAGTCGTGGTTTTGGCCTTACCGTGGTAACTTTAATATAACAACTCGCATGCTTTGATTTTTGGGATCGTCTCTATGGCTATATTGGCTATGTAAAATAAGAGTGATGAACTGATAACAAATGTAGCTACAGCTACGCGAAGAATGTTAGTGGTTATGGATAGGTATATTTAGCATTAAACGTAAAAGTGACTTGACAGACTGTGCCTAAAGCTAATCTGAAATTTGTGTCATTACAAACGGAAAGGTACCTTGTTACGTTGTTTAAAATGTTAGGAGACCAATTTTGAGTCCCATAACCTCACAGGTAACAGGATTGCACTTTTTTCTGGCCACCTTTGTAATATCGAAACTTCTGGGTATTCAAAATCTTTTTCAAATTTAGAGTTTTTTCATTGCTCTAGTTATGCAAATAAATTCTAGAGGAACTCGGCTTCACCAAACGACTTGCGGATATCTGTCAAGAACGCATCCTTTGCTTCTTTGGACATGTTACCAAAGTCACCGTTGCGTTGGAGCGACGTAGTCAAGAGCGCTGCAAAGTGTAGTCTGTCGAAAGCGGTCCACTTGGCAAAGAATCTGACTGCATGGAGAACAGTTGTTGATGATCATCATCACCGGGTCTATATCGGGTGGCATAATGTTTTTATTTCGAAAAATTTGTCTCATAACAACTTTACGCCGAAAAATGAATGGCATAAACATTGTTGCGCATATTTTTGTTATGCCGAAATTGTTAATCCTAACTTGGTTGTTCCTAAATATTGTTTGTCCTAATGATTTTCGTGTCTAATGTATATGTATCGAAAAATTATTGTGCATAATGGTGATGTTCCTACTATTTAATGTACTAAAAGTGATTACCTACCTTTAACTAACTTTAAAAATATTTTTTTATTCCTTATACTTAACAAATACTAAATAATTCGCCCTGTTGTCCAAAGAATTTAAGTGAGCAATTTTGACCTGGGAACCGGTCGACGAAGCCCCGCTGCGCGGGGCTTCTATTTCCGCTCTAAGGGATAAAAGGTACCTAACGAACCTATCCAGGTTAAGGTAGGGGAGGTTCAGATTATTTATTTTTTAATGCGGGGGGCTTCGCCCCCCGAGCCCCCCTGGTGGGGGGCTTCGCCCCCCCGTCCCCCCTTTTTTGGTTTTGTAAGTATGAGGATGTGTAAACAATTGATTAAAAATACTTAAGTATTTAAAGACTACGCCACCATTCACTCCGCCCTAGGTTCGAAACCTAACCAATCCACGTCGGTTTTACCCTGGTTTATTACTTGAACATTTTTTTTAACCATTCACCCTTTTGTTCAAATGTTTTGCATGTTGTTATTAAAATGCCTTTTTGAATGAAATTTCGTACATGATAAAAGTAGGCGCAGTGAAAATTGACAGTTCGAGTAGTAGGGAAAACAATATTTATTACAATGAACATTAGGATTATTATGCTTTAGGTCATTTGACGTTCGAGTAATCAATATTAGAATAAATATGGTATAGGTATTTTAAACGTGTATGCGCATAATTAAGTAGGCTAAACAAGTACTATGCCATGTAAGATTATGCCAAAAATTCTCGGCCAAAAAATTTTAGGACAATCGACGTTATGCGACACGACAGGCACCCCTCATCACCATTATCATCACATCATCAGCCTATCTCAGTCCACTGCTGGACCTAGGCCTCTCCTATTACTTATGCTATGGACGCATTAGAACGTAATGCCCATAATTGCTTGGAGTTGGCGATCGCAGTATTGTTACGCTGCTGCCCACCATCAATCTTCAAGAAAATGGTCAGTGACACTTCAATCACTTAGTCGATTCTTACTGTCGTAACCACCCCAACTCTTCCCACTGGGTGTCCCAAGTGGGAAAAGTTGGGGTGGTAACAAATGTATTCTTACTGCCGTTATCATGATACTCAGCCATGACGAAACGACTAAAGCAGAAGAAGAAGTCGCTCGTCTGTTAGGGGAGGTTTAGCCGGCCGACCACAAAACCGGCGCATGATACGTCCGCCGCAATATTCCGCACAAATTAAGGGAAATTACGTTTATCCACACTTCAGCTGCATAATTGTTGCTATGCACGCGATTTAGGTAAAGATGCATGGGGCCTATTAAGCCTTTACAAAATATACGTAAACTTGAACCCTTATTATATTCTAAAACAGTCGCCATCAGCTATATCGTAGCGTCCAGAGCACTCAAAAATATCTGAGCATGCCTCTCGTTATGGTAATGGTAAAAGGCGTGTTCAGATATTTGTGAACGTCCCGAATGCTACGATGCGACTGTACACGGGTATTTAGCTCCAACAATATGTCTATATACCTATACAGGATACAGATATCACATCATGAGCCTATTTAGGTCCACTGCTGGATATTAGGCCTCTCCTATTGCGTATGCATATAGACGCATTAGGAGGTAATGGCCTTAATTGCCGTACTGGGCACGCGGGCTGATAGCAGTAGTGTGTTCACTATGATGACGCTGCTGGCCATCATCAATCTTCAATAAACTCTTAAGACACTCACGATAAGAGTTGGGATGATGACAAATGTATTCTTATAGCCGTCACCACATAGCAGTCACGCACACGCTCAAATATACCTATAAATAGTTATGCTCATAGTGTAAATACCTTGTCGATTTAAAAACCAATCATCAAATCTACCAACGATAACACGCTAAGCGCTCATTTTGCCCTTTTGATTTAGGCAGAATAGCTTGGATTTTACTGTATAAAGTGACGACTTTCATGTGTTTTATTTTCAATGGGTTTGCCTTAAAATTATGCACTTTCAGGAATCAAAAACACAAAACCGGAGTGCGATCATATCACTTGGTCTGACAATTTCAAATCCTTTTAACGATTTTAAATAAATTACAGCTTTTTGGAATATCATAAAAAGAGCGGATAAAAATCTGCAGCTCTAGTCGATAATAGTACTAGTTCTATAAAAGTTGAATGGTACTTATACCTCTTTTCCCTGGGGCGAATGAAATATTCCGAACCAAAAATCCGACGATAGAAATTCGAAAATATTTTCTATTAGATTCGGCTCACGCTAACTGATAGACGTATTCCCGATTTATCGACAGATGCAGATGTGTTTCGTGTACCAGATATAGAATATCTGTACGTTGCTTTGCAATTTTCTGACAAACATTGACGGGTTGTGATAGATTATATAGCTGTAGACACATAATTGAGTATGATAGATTATAGAGCTGTATAGATTATTTCCCTCACGACGCGTAATTTGATTCGTATTGTCATGTAATTACAGGTTGTTTTTGATAAGCTTGCATGTTGTGAGCAATAAAATAATAAAAAAAAACGGTCTATACCGCTTTTACATTTATACATCAAATCCTGGAAAACTATTCGACTCCATTCAAATTGATTGAAGGCCAACGTCCGATACTCCGAGTTCCATTAATATGTAATAGCCCCTCTCAAATAAAAAAATACTTTGTATGTGTATTCTTCCCGTATAATTATCACCACTACTATTTCAAAAGAAAACTTTGTGAAAGATGATTTCAAAAGTTTTGGCTGCAGGGTTTAGAACGGCTATTGCGTGGTACCCATCGGCTTCGATTTTGGCCTCATTTTCGGTTTCAAATTGTAAACGTATCCAGCCAGCCTTTACACAGAAGTTCACTTTGTCGAATCAGGTGCCAACCAACTTTTCGCAAATGATTCACAAGCCATACCAACATTTACCAAATTATTTTTCTGCCCTCCGGCCGGCAAACAGCACATCGCCGGCCGCTGCGCTAAACTAATTTGCCGCCTGCCGGCTCCGATGAGCAGAAAAATGTTAAATGGGAAAGCCTCGGATCACATGTTTGTCGGCCTCTGCTTTGCCTCGGCCTACAATTAATTACACGTCATCCGAGACATTTCCCACTTAAACGGCCTTGGCATGTAATCCAATATTTTTGTCAAATTTCATTTCACCCAATCTCATCGCTAACTAGGTTAAGTTAGGTATACATATTTGTATGCTGACATACGTTTTACATTAATTACATTCATTTTTTATCCCTAGCTAAGTGACATGGATTAGTTGTGCAATTCTCAATTTTTTTTTACATTTACGTCACTTATTAAATATTGACAGAAATTGGTAGACTGATAGAGTCAATGATGCAAACTGAACTGAGCAAGATCCACCACATAGCCTACCAATTTTCATCAATATCGAAGACGTGATCCAAATGTGAAGGGTCCACGGACATAACATGTTTAGTCAATTCAAATTTCAGAAGGAAAATCAACCTTACTTATAGACATTATAGAGTATGGTGCAAATTTGCCCTGACTTTTAGAAGGACTAAACATGTTCTTTCCGTGGACCTTTCATATACAAAAGTTTTTGAGAAATGCTCAGTTACTTTGTTTGTCAGCCTCCGTAGCCTAGTTGGTAGTGACCCTGCCTACGAAGCTGGAGGTTCCGGGTTCGAATCCCGGCGAGGGCATTTTTGTGTATTTATTTATCACAAATGTTTGTTCCTTGGTCATGGCTGTCTATGTATTTAAGTATCTACATATGTATATGTATCTATCTATGATATATATCGTCGCCTGGTACCCACATCACAAGCCTTAATTGAGCTTACCGTGGGACTAGGTCGATTTGTGTAAGATGTCCCAAGATATTTATTTATATTATTTATTATTACTTTGTGCACTGGATAGTATCCGATATAATTTCCTTGGAAACATCAAATGCACAGTCTGAAATAAAGCACCAAGGCGGTTTCGAAGTTGTAATTTGTTTTCGTTCGTCTTCAAATCAAGGCTAAAGTTTCAGACACTACCAGAGTATTGTTGAAACTTAAACTTGAATGGCAACTAACAAGTTTTGACAGTTCATTTAAGTAAATGACAGGTTTGAGTGCGGTTCTGTTTGAAATGAATTCCAATTAAATTTTACCCAAGTTTTTATATTACTCGGCTTTCCTAAACTAGTTTCAACTCAGGTTATTGGTTATGTGATACACCAAAGAAAAAACGACCAAGATCACCAACGTCCGACGTGGGAATCGAACCCACGTGCTCAGCTTTGCGGCTGATGCCTGCACCGCTCGGCCGAAGCCGCTATTCGCTGCCAAAATTATGGTGTCGCTATTTTAGAACCCCAATGATTAAATAACACTTTAAAATTGTATTAAAATCGCGAAAAGGCTTAGTTTTCTATCACAAAGTTAAATAATTACTATCATCATCATCATCATCACATCAGCCGAAAGACGTCCACTGCTGAACATAGGCCTCCCCCAAAGATTGCCACAATGACCGGTCCTGCGCCACCCGCATCCAGTGGACTCCTGCGACCTTTACCAGGTCATCGGTCCACCTTGTGGGGGGCCTACCCACGCTACGTCTTCCGGTACGTGGCCGCCACTCAAGAACCTTCCCGCCCCAACGGCCATCGGTTCTACGCGCAATGTGCCCCGCCCACTGCCACTTGAGTTTAGCGATTCGGAGAGCTATTTCGGTTACTTTGGTTCTGCTGCGGATGGTCTCATTTTTAATCCGATCACGCAGAGAGACTCCTAGCATAGCCCTCTCCATTGCCCTTTGGGTGACTTTGAGCCTTCTTATGAGGCCCATTGTAAGCGGCCACGTTTCAGTACCGTATGTCATCACTGGCAACACACACTGATTAAAGACTTTCGTCTTCAAACACTGCGGAATATTGGACGAAAATATGTGTCGTAGCTTCCCGAACGCTGCCCAACCGAGTCGGATTCGACGATTGACCTCTTTCTCGAAGTTGGACCTACCTAACTGGATAGTTTGTCCTAGGTATATATATTCGTCTACAACTTCGAGTGTAAAGTCTCCGATTATTACGGGAGTTGGTGCTACATGGGAATTTGACATGATTTTCGTCTTATCCATGTTCATCCTAAGACCAACTCGCTCGGAGGCTTTACTGAGGTCAACGAGCATAGTACTCAAGTCCTCCAAGGTCTCAGCCAAGACTACTATATCGTCAGCGAATCGAAGGTGAGTGAGGTACTCGCCGTTTATGTTGATGCCCAGCCTTCTCCAGTCCAGAGTCTTAAAGACATCCTCCAGTGCAGCGGTAAACAGCTTAGGCGAGATGACATCTCCTTGCCTAACTCCCCGCTGCAGCAGAATAGGCTTCGAGCTCTGGTCTTGGAGTCGGACTGACATTGTGGCGCTCTCGTACAAACACTTCAACACCTCGATATAGCGGTAGTCGACTTGGCACCGTTGGAGAGACTGTAGTACTGCCCATGTTTCGATCGAATCGAAGGCTTTCTCGTAGTCCACAAACGCTAAACAGAGAGGCAGGTTATATTCTTCGGTCTTCTGTATAACCTGGCGAAGCGTATGGATGTGGTCTACGGTACTAAAGCCTCTTCGGAAACCGGCTTGTTCGGGAGGCTGGAAGTCATCAAGCCTGCGTGCAAGACGATTCGTAATGACTCTTGAAAACAGCTTATAGACATGGCTCAGAAGTGAGATGGGTCGGTAGTTCTTCAATAAAGCGTTGTCACCTTTTTTGAAGAACCACCACACCTCTGTTCCATGCCTTTGGCGTTCTCCCTTCCAGTAAGACGGAATTGAACAACTTCTGAAGGGCCGTAAGGATCGGTTTACCACCCGCCTTCAGAAGCTCAGCTGTAATTCCGTCCTCCCCAGGCGCCTTGTTATTTTTGAGCTGTTCAAGAGCCATTCTAATCTCGCACAGGCTGATGTCCGGGATGTCTTCTGTATTGTGTCGGGTCAGTCTAGCTCTGAGGTCTTCCGCTAGATCAACTTCGGGTCTGCTAGTTGACGTGTACAGCTGTCCATAAAAACCCTCTATCTCACTCAGCAGCTCAGATCTGGATGTGACGATTCTACCATCCTCAGTCTTTAATTTGGCGAGCTGGCTGGAAATAATTACTATGACAAAGTTAAATGCGACGAACATCAACAAAACCCTCTTAAGTTACAATTTCCAACAAGAAATACAATTCTCATTTCCCTAACGTTTAGAATATCAACCGACTGACAACAAAAGAGGGCCATGCGTTTTCCAAGTTGGGACGAGACGGGGCCTCGGGCATATTTTCTATTGCAGCCAAGTTTGTCTGACAGGGTGACCAGTTCCACCTATGTGATGGAGACTTGAGCTTTATTGGTTTTTAAACTCCCCTTTCCATTGAAGAAGAGGAGGAGGAGAAGGAGCATTTGTTGCAAAGTTTGGCTACATAAGTCACGTAACCTATCGGTCACTGAAGGGACTAATGTCGATAATATAAATACTAACCAATAATTATTAAGCAAACAAGGGTGCTATCTCCGCAACACTTGTAGGCACCAGATACTAAGTAGCATTCCATGATAACATCTACTTTTTGTCGCTTACGTCTCGCTATGGTAGCTACTCTAATAAAATATGCTACCTGCTAGGAAACACTGCTAATCTAAAAGCCAAGATATGTTATTATTATACAGTAACTCAGCGGACTAATTCAAATTTTCAAAAGTATTGAATAGACAGTGTCACGTTTACACACACGTTTAAATGGAATGCTCCAGTAAAAGAATTAGGCGAGGGAGAGAGGGAGATATTATATTATGCCGGTAGACTCCTCCAGAGAAAGAGGATAGTCTCTCAATATAAAACCACGTGGCCACCCCACAGCTGAGCGCTAAGCGGATAAGCTATATAGCCAGACCCCGGACAACTTGTGACAGGCGCATCGAATAAACATGTTTTGGTGGAACTTAGGTATTCGACTTACTTGCACGCCAATCTTGCGTGCTTGAGAAGCGTTCACGATAATGTTAATTTAGTGGACAACCTACATTTCAGGAATAGTGGAATCCAAAATTGGCCAGCGGGTTATATTTTCGCACCGATTGTTCCGTACCCCACATTTTTTTTGTGGTAGTTATTAATTACTTACGTAGTTTTTGATGGGATAGCTATTTTTATTCACAATGTACACTTAATAAAACGAAACCAAAAATTATCTAGGTATCTAGTTTTATTTCTCGTTTCATATACAATTCGATGGTATCATTAATAACACTTTGGACGGCTTTTCTCTCTCCTTTTAGTGTTTAGGCACTTGGTTCTGGTAGTTAGGGTAGTACTGTCTAACGTTGTACAAGTTGGCCAAATCTTCTCCCTCGTGGTAGATGTGGACTTCTTCGGAGTAGATGTTGGGTTGGTTGAAGTACATCTCGGAGACGGGGCGGTCGAAGGGATAGGACATTGGCCTCATATCGGGGATGAATGACTTGTACTGTTCCATCTCCTTAGGCAGAGGAGTATGGGGGTATACGACGACGTATAGCTGGAAGGGATAGCCACCTCTGGTACCCTTAGGCAGCATCATCCTCTCGGGCTGGTAGAAGAAGTTCTCAGACATGTCGGTGGGGACCTTGCCTTGCTTCAACAGCTTCAAGACCTCAACAACAGGGAGAGAGTCTTCCTTGTAGAGTGCGAAGTCACTGGAGCGGCGCTCGATCTTGTTCTGTCCTTGGCTAAGCTTGTGCACGAACCAGTCCAACTCGATAAAGTTCATCCAGTTGTCTTCAATGCTAAGAGGATAGCCATTGCTGTCGTATTTCGGACCCAGGAAGAACTTGATCACGACGTCGGTGGCGACATCAGACTTGACATCAACGGTGACGGTGAAGGGCTTGTGGTTGAGACGAGGTTGACGGACCAAGTAGCGGGTGGGGTCGTTGGCCTTGAACTCCTCGACACTGTGGAAGATGTCGTTGGTGATGTCGAAATCGTAGGGCTCGAAGAAGGTGACCAGTCTGTCGGTCTTGACGTCGCTGATCTTGACTCCCTCGAAGTGGAGTTGGCTGTAGCTGTAGGGCTCTAAGTACTCGGACCATTGCAGGAAGTAGTTCAGGATACGAGCGTAGAACTGGTAGAAGACGGGGTCACGCAGAGAGGTCTGGTACGACTCTAAAGCGCTGGGGAACACGGTATATCTGCAAAGAAATAATTTACCATTAATACGTTTGCTCTTTCTAATTATAACGACTAATGTGAACAAATCGTATAAATATAAAAGTTAATAATCTGTTCATTCAGTATGTATTCAGTAAAATCAGAAAGGCATAAAATGTTGACTTACTGGTCAGCGGGCTCCGGGGTGCCAGAGAGAAGGTGGAGACCAATGATCTCATAGAAACGTTCGTAGTTTTTGGGCAGTTTCTCGTACAAATCAACGTTGGTGAACCAGTACTTGCTCACGAAGTCGATGGCCTTTGAGTTGCGCAGGTCAATCTCCTGGTTGTACTGTAAATAAATTGAATTTTGTATAATGGTACCTAACTCGTATGTTTATGAATAAACATTATACAACATAAATTTTAAATTAAACTTACAGCCTTGAAGTGGCCCTGCTCCAAGTAGTACAGGAAACTTTGCTCATAGTTCTCAAGGTACTGAATGTATTTGGCATTTTCGGGCTTGTTGATTTGGTAATATTCGTTTCTTGAGAAGAACGGATAGTAGCTGGACAGTTGGCAGTAGTAACCGGTCTCGATGGGCTGGTACCAGGAGAACTCAGGGATCTCGCCGAGTCCGTTGGTGAGACGATTCAGATAGTACTTAGCAATGAGTTGTTGATAGTTGAAATAGAAGAGATCTCCGCGGAATTCATCAAAGTGTTCGATGCTGTTCTTGTTCCACCAGAAGGGGTAAAGTATCTGGAAGTAGTAGTAGTAAGCGTTCATGCCAATGTCCTCGGTGAAGTAGGAAAGCTTGTCCTCTTCGCTGTTGGTCAACCAGGAGCTGGTGTAGTTGGAGTAGAGGATGAACTGTCCGTTCTCGTGGTAGATACCGTGAGTGGCGGCGTAAGCGGGATCCACATCGCCGTTCTGCATCTTCATGCGGTAGGCTTTCAGGAAAGTCTTGGTGTTGACGAAGTACTGAGGGAACATCTCGTACGGAGCGGGAAGCACCAGGGTGTTCGTGTCAGGGCGCTGGTAGATGGCGATGTAGTACGCGTAGAGGAACTGGCCATCGTTGAAGTGGACGCGGGCGAAGGCAGCGGTCTTGTAGAAGGTTTCGAAGTCCTTGGCGTAGTAGAAGAGCTTAAAGAGAGCGATGGCTTCATCCCTCATCTCATCGTAGAACACAGAGAAGACCTTGTATTTGGGCATGAAGCCGCTCCTGTAGTACATCAAGAATTCTTCGACGGCCTTCTTGTCCTGGAATAAAATGATTGGTGAGCAACTGTCCAATCAACACAGAGAATCGTATCCAGTAGTGTTTTGAGGGGAGGCTACAACAGAAGAACAGGGGGCTTTAACAGACAATACATCTGGCAACGGTGACGTTGCCAGATGTATGCCAAGCTGTAGCCATCTTGTAACAAACTGGGTTCATTCTTTTATTGTTCATTTTAATAATTCATTATGTTTATATTATACAAGATGCCCCAAAACTATAGAACATGAATGGAATGAACCTTAAATATTGTAGATAGAGTATTTTGCTCAAAGAAGGCTTTATGTTACTTTTAAATCGATTGGCATAAAACAGGAGGTTTTTTTTTCACCTCTAAGTCGGTTCGATTCCCAGATCAAGCAAGTAAATTTAGAGAATCTTTAAATGTAACGTTTCAAAATAACATAAAGTCTTCTTTGAGCAAAATACCGTACCTACAATGCTTAAGGTACTTTTCTTTCATGTCCCACAGTTTGTGGATGTCCTGTGTAAATGTTTTTTTTTTGTGTAACTTACGGTGTAGTTGTCGATGTTAGCCTCGACATCGTAGTCGTGGCCCAGCTTCCACCAGTCGGCATCCTTCCTGTACTGTCCTATGCTCTCCAAGAGGTAGAGGATCTTCTCTTGACGATCGACATATTGAGCATCAACTGGAATAAATATTCGTGTTAGAACTAGGGCTCGCGGTCGTGTCCGGGTTTCGTGTCAACGTTTCTCATACCCGTGTTCGTGTTACACGTACACGGGTTTCTGACCCGATTTACACGGGTAATTAAAGTCCGTGTAAATAATACCCGCCTGCACGGGTACACGGGTACACGGGTATTATTTACACGGACTTTAATTACCCGCGGGTTCTGAGACGTCCTTGACGAAAAGCCGTGTATGCATAGAAAGTCTGCTTTTTGAGGGTAAAGTTATGTACCGAAGGATGGGTCGTGAGACTTAAGAGCTATAGTACAAATGGATAGGTAAGCGGAAGGCTAATTGTGCCAAATAGACCTTATTGCGTAACAGATAGAGTCGAAATTTATCATCATCATCATCATCATCATCATATCAGCCGAAAGACGTCCACTGCTGAACATAGGCCTCTCCCAACGATAGCCAAATTTATAAAAACAAAAAAAAGTTATATAGGCTGACCTTTCCTGAACACGTTTGTTTTGTAGTGTCGAACGAAGCTGCAGGTTACATTCAATAATAGACGTTATTTGCATTTACTCAAATTATTTCAAACCCGTTCGGTTCGGTCTTAAGTACCCGGGTACCCGGGTAGCACGCGGTTTCGTGTAAACGGTATCCGTGTATTGGACACGGACACGGGTACCCGGCGGGTTCGTGTAATTCGGGTTCTTAGTACCGTCGACCTTAAGAACACGGGTATCCGGTTTGGCGGGTTACACGTGTACCGTGAGCCCTAGTTAGAACAATGATGTAAATTTAACTTACATTATCTAACTTAAATGCTATAAGTACTGCGTAATCGACATAGTTTTGTTACCTACATGATTGAAAGGTAAGAAAAAAAAGTTTCGTCCAAAAGCATGCCACTCTAATAGCAAATGAAAAGGCATAAATAATAATATATCGAAAAATATTTTGTCAGATTTATAATAACAAATAGATCCAAGTTCCATTTATTTCTACATTTGCTTAGTTAGAATAATTTAAAAAAAGCATATACACAGGTACCTACAATATAGGTACCATTATCTTATCTATAAAATAAAGTTTTTTTTAAGAAATAAGTCATAGTCATAGCAATAAATATTATGTTATACAATCAATAAATCGAACTATTTCCACGATAAGCTCAATTATCTTTTTATTCTACAGTACAGTATGGCTAGATACTAAGCGACGATATTTATGACACTGTTCATCATCATCATCATCATCATCATCATCATCATCATCCTATCCTAGCCGGTTTCGGCCACGGCGACTGCATTCTGCTGAGAGCGTCGCTGATGAGCTCTTAGGTGACTGACATAGCCGATTTTTGCAACGAATGTACGACCACAATCGCTGCAAGTCAGCACCCCTCCGACATAATTATAATTAATGGCCACATGCGGTCTGGCTTTTAGCTCGTCGCGCTTAGCGTCGAGACACTGGACACTGTTATACAGGGTGTAATCGATAAGTGTTTACAGGCCATAATTCCGTAAATATGAGAGATATCAGAAAACTTTTAACTGATATTGAAAGTACGTTACCCAATGAGTAAAATTACATTAGTAACTTTTAAATTACTCTAAATAGATGAAGTATTATTAAAAATACTAACTTAAAACGCTTCCATACATTTAGTATGACGACTTACGGCCTTAAAGAATGTCGGGTGTCGTAAGAGATAAAACTGTTAGAGATTCGTTATTTGTACGAATACATTGTAATAAAATAATAATACTACCGTTTATGAAATAATTAATCTAACATTTATTCTTAAATAAAAAAATATTCGTATTAAACTAGTCTTTGAATTAGAAGTTACGTACTAAATGTATTGGAGGGTTTGAAGTTAATGTTTGAGATATGTCTGATTTCATTTCAAAAAAGTTATGAGTGTGATTTGACTCGTTGGGTAATGCACTTTCGATATCAGTTAAAAAAATTCTGATATCTCTCATATTTACGGAATTATGGCCTGTAAACACTTATCGATTACACCCTGTATAGACCCTTCAATACATTCTTCGTACGAAACGACCAAAATTAGTAATTAATTCAAAGATATTATGCTCATATCTTGTAGAGGATCTCCCGGATTTGAATCTGTCACCGAGTCACAGCTAATATAAACAACGAAAAATTGAAACCCTATTGAATTAATTATACTTATTCTAGAATTAATATTTTAAAATAATGATGTGGTAAGAGTGTATGAAGAATTAACACAGTAAAATTTCATGAGTTAGAACAAAAATTAAAAACTTTAGAGTAGGTAAGTACAAAACTTGTTAAACTCGTATACATTTTTTGCTGTTACTGTACCTATAAAATATTGCACATAATTCGGAAATTTTAATTTAACTTTTATTAATGAAGGGAAAGTGTTTATTTCAAAAACATTGCAAATGTCACTAGGTCTCCAAGAGTTTGGTGGGTTTAAGACAGACGCTACTGACGATCAAATCATATTCAAACTCACCAGCTTTAAGCTCCACCTCTTGCTTCTGTGGCACGGTCCCGGCGACCGCCAGGGCCACGAGAGTTGCTAGGATCAGGACAGTCTTCATCTTCCTCTCGACCTCAACTGTGCCGATCCTCCACAGGTACCCCCTTTTATACACGACCTTATCACTCAAGCATAGCAACATGCATCGCTGCATTTCTACATAATATGTTTTCATTCTGCTTATCAGCGAGTGTTTTAAATTTGGACAATCAGTGACCTTTCACGGAGATAGTTTTTCGTATCAATTCAACAAAACAGCTTCATATATTACCTAGAATCGAACCTGGTCAAACCTGTCCCTAAGTTATTGTATTGATTTTTGATCAAATACTGTTGTTAATATTTATTCTTTGTACGTTTATCAGTTTCTTAATATGTTTCTAAGCCTAAACTTGTGCATCCGTTTAATTCGTCGAGTTCCTTTAAGATGACACCTACGTCATTAGCTCATCTTCTTACGATTCAGTTATTCATGGCAAACCCATGGTCACATAAAGATGTTACAGTAAGTATCAAAGTGCATATACATTTACTCTGTCAGGGCATAGTAATACATATTTACCTACATTACGTCATCGCCACCGAAACTAGGGAAAGATGGACATTTTCAACAGATATTGGGAAATAATAAAAAATACCCAGAAGATGAGAGCAGTTTTACGATAATAAATGTAAATTATCAGTTTTATCAAAAAGCAAAAAGATTCTTTAAAAACTATAAATATTAATTTTCTAGGAAAGCTGTTCAAGTTATATCAGATCTCTGAATATTTTTTACTTGGAAAAAAGCACTATAAATATATTATAATTAATAGAATATCTACAAAAAAAACAATGCATATTTTCACAATTACATTTTTGCTCTTGATTCCAGATTCTTAAATCCGAAGTGAATATAAAAAACAAAATGGCAACCTTGTAATTTCAAATTGTTCCTTCAAATTGTTCCATTACTATTAAGCTTAGGCGTGTTCTAATTCTTACAAATTCGGCGCGTCAACATTTTTACGGTAAACTATTAAAGTAATAAAAGTTCAAATTCTTCAAAGGTCACAGTGGACGTTAAACATTAATACGGTTAAAGTGCTGAAAACATATTTACAGAATTTTATTGCCTTGACGTTTAGGTCGTGTAAACATATTTTTGTCCACCTGAATAGTAATACCATTTGCACTGCTGTGTTTCGGTTTGGCGGTAAGATAGCCGGTGTAATTACTGGCATAGATAGAGACAATCCATCTAAGTCGTCAGGGTAGGCAGCGCATGGGTGATTTTTTGATCACTATGTCCATGGGCCTCAGTTTCTGCTTTCCATCTGCTCAGTTGTCTACCTTAGTCATATAAAAAAAATGATCTTGTTTTAGTTGAGTTAGACAGTGATAATGTTAGACGACTGGGCACTAAAAGTAAGTGCAGTACAGTTCAACCTAATAATAAACCTACGAACGTATTTCACGATACCGTAAACCGGGGTTACTTTGATCAATTTTGAACTTTGGACGCATTTTCTGATGAGATTAATGAACATAAAAAAATTAAATTAAGATATAATAATCGGGTTTTTCTCAAGAATCAACCAGCGAAAAAAAAATTAGGACCTTTATTTAACGAAATAAAAAATAAAAACAACGTGATCAAAGTTATATTGAGAATGGGGGTTACTTTGAAACCACTTCTGTTTTTGCTGCAAATTGAATAAAAAGTCCGTAATAATAAAAAAAATAAAAATCGGTTCAGTACTTTTTTAGTTATATGCATTTTTAATGTGTGGGGTTGCTTTGATCCCATACTAAATTATACAAATTAATAATTTTAGACAGTTTACTAGTTTTTTTTAATTTGATATGATACAGGACATTAACTTATGCAGGTTCAAAAGTATAATATCTTTAAATGCCTTTTTTATCGCAGAGATAATCAGCCTTTTCTAATACTCTCCTTATGATAAGTTAAAATGTAGCAAAAAATTTTGATTTCTCAGTATATGTGCCGTTCCACACAATCGATTAATCTAAAATAGTGTTCCCTTTGAGATAAGGTACAAAAAAATAAAAAAAACTAGGGTCATATTTTGAACTTATTATTATATCAATTTCACCACGTATAGATGATGACACCCCAACTCATAGATTCCCCGGTTGCGCGGACAATTATAGGTATAAAAATGTAATAACATTTTTTTCATACTTACGAATAAACACTTTTTACCATAAAGCATTTAAAATTCTCGTATATTTATTTCAGATTAATGTACAGTCAAAGTTTTGAAGCCATAAAAATCAGGATGAAAACCTTACTTAAAAATAATATTTTTTTCTAGACGATAATGATAGCATAGCGCTGGTACTTGGGTACTATGTAGTAAAGCAATTGTTAGTGTAGGTAATAGTGAAAAATTTATCCCAATATTTTTTCCGATTCATTAAAATATGCAATTTTGTAGTCTGTGGAAGTTGTCATCAAAGTCGACCCGCAAATCAAAGTAACCCCAGTTTACGGTATGTGTCAAAGACGCCAAATGCAATTGAAAGTCAGCTATATGTATTTATTTACACTTTTTTTGTTTTTACTATCATATTTTATGAAATAGAGATGAAAAAAAAAGCACGCATTAAAGTATTAAATTTTATTGGCGTTTGGTTTAGTATGATTTGACATACAAAAGTAATACTCAAAATTCGTTGCATGCTTTAATCTTTCCTCGAGATCCTCCATACAAAACGCCAATTTAATTATTAGGTCATTATATACCTTATAGTATATTAACTATGCGGTCGTCAAGCAAATGGAATGAAAATTCAGACCTCTAGCGAACTTCGTTTCTTCGTCATGCGCGATTTAGTTCGACAAATGAGTGAACTTTGTCGCTTTGTCTGTGGTCAACTCGTAAAAACTCACGACGGGGTCAAGCGGCCTTCAAACTCAATCTTCAATTGCTTTTCATTAATAGGTGGTACTGGTAGAGTTGGGCTATATTAACATAGGAGCAAATTAACTGTGAATCATATATTCTTGTACAATAAAAAATAATAAATATCTTCTTACACAACTACTTCTTGAGACATTTTACACAAATTGACCTTGTCCCATTATGCATTAGCTCAATTAAGGCCTGTGGTGTGGGTACCAAGCGACGATATACATTGAGTTCCACTTAGCACGGTAAACTACTAACCAGATTTGTTCAGAAATTCAAATCATAAAAAACTAATTTAGTTTCATCTTTTACATTATTAAAAATTATCAAAACGGTTTACTACTAGAACCACCCTATACTCAATTATTGTATTTTGATTTGATTTGTTGTGCTATTTATTCCGTGAAGTGTAATTCTAAGAGTTGTAGACTAAACACTACATTTAGTATGATATCAAATGCTCAGCCAGTAGACAGAATATTTGATGTAGAGAATCCAACCTAAATCAAAGCTTATAAAAATGCTACTCACCTGGGCCAATTCACTTAAACAGTTATGGCCCTAATAAACAACCCTGAGCAACCCATATATGCACATATAGTATTCAAAGAGTGCCGTAGGGTCTTTTCTAGAGGCAACATCCACTGCATAAATCAAGTGCGCTGAGAGCATACAGGAGTAAGAAAAAATAAGGCCCCAGAACACCTCTAAACCTATGCGTGTCATAAAAATGTCTACGGCGTCATAATACGGGCCCCGAAACGTAATCCCTTGGAGAATACAATCGGGACACAAAATTGTGTCACATCTATTAAACGCATTCACGGAATCCTCACATCTATTGCTAAGCACTCCAAGGCTTAAAATCCTTTGGTGTTTTACATACGTTTTCAAATTTTTTGTGTATTGTACGACAGGATGCTCAGTGAATCCATCTTTTTGTAAAGTTATTGTTGCCACGGAGATGGCTGATATTAGGTTTCTTTCAGGTGTAAGTAACTTTCTGTCGCCTTTTACCTGAAGAGGGTCTGATATTATTTACACTTCCCGTACTGAAGCGCTTGTACTTTGAGAGAGCACTGCTTTACATTACGATTCCAATAAATATTTAAGTACTTACCTTCTCGATAGAATGTTGATACCGTTCAGCCTTTGAATTGCTCCTAAACTAGCTTTGTAAATGCGTAAATTCATACTAATTTACAATAGACGTACTTCAAAGGCAAAAAATATTGCTTCAGTCAATAGACAAATGAAGGGTTGCAAAAATAACGTTACTTGAGACGATGTAAATGGTACTCGTAATTCAATTTTTGTTTATGTCTACGCCTTACACTATTTTTCTATCTAAATTATCTCCGACCAATCTGAATATTACCGAGTTAAATGTTTATGCTCAGTCCCTTCAATAATTGAAATATGCAAAAATTATTCGAAAACTAACATTCAAATGAAACCCTCAGTTTTAATTCGGATGAACTAATCTAAATTCATTAGATGGCGCTGTTGTTGAAATATTTGAATAATTTGATTTGGCATAGACGAGTAGCTGGGAATTACGGTGGACGAACAAAAGGTTATAATTAGGGACGAGGGTTGGGCGTTGAGCTTAGATTTTTCGATATAGTACATTATCATCATCAGCCTATGATATTTCACTGCTGGACGTAGGCCTCTCCTATTAACTATGCGTATAAACGCATTAGGAGGTAAATACCACCGCCACGCTGAGGAAGCGGATTGGAGATCGCAGTAATGTGTCCGCTATGATGACGCTGCTGCCCATCATCAATCTTTTATCCAATAATGGTCAGTGACACTTCAATGTTAGTCGACTCTTACGACACCCGCAGGAGGAGTTGGGGTGGTGACAAATGTATTCTTATTGCCGTCACCACACGGCACGGGATATAGTGCACTCCACGAGAATGTCGGGTACTTGACGTCGTTCTTCGCATACTTATAAGATAATTTTCTAATTGGTGTTTGCATTGATAGAGAATTCTCACACTTCTTATATATTCATAAGCAGTGATCGGAATTCTGGTGGCATTTTTGAGCAGTCCTAGGTACTTCTCATTTATCGATTTGGTTCCAAAACTTAGTGCAGTTTTGCCGCAAAAACACGGGCATTTAATAGTACCAAACGGCAAACGCAAACGAGCTCAACATAACTATTAATATAACTAAAATGCCTGGCTAGAACAGAAACATTACATTAAAAAATTTCCACAATTTCTTTCATAAGTACCTAATATAATCAGAGATCGTACGATTTCCAGAATTTTTGGTGCAATTAAGGGATGTGGTGTAAGTTATTTATAAAGAGACAGTGAGTTAATCTTCGTTATTGTCTTACAACGTGTTATTACTCGTTTTAACTTAAACTGAACCTTGGATTCCTTTAACTTCTTCTAGCGTTTTTGGTGAAATGTAGTTGAGTTAAAGGAATCCAGAGTTCAATTTTTAGCTGTAACATGTCATAACACGTTTTAACATAAACATAAACCTTAACTTGCTATTTCCTTTCGAATAACTTACTTCACATCCTTTAATTGAACTACACTGCACCAAAAATGCTGGAAATCGTACGATGTCTGAATATAATACCTATAAATAGGTAAATAATAGTCGATTTAATATTGTGTCAGTGATTTTAAAGTTCAAATGTTATCGGGCTCAGCTGACTTCAGCTACAGAATAACACTAGATTAATACTGACCTGTGATATTAAGGTAAGTAAAACATTAATTACCTAACTTTGTTATTGTTTCGTTTTTATATAATGGGACAAATGGGACAATTTTAAACAAATCTAAAATCCCACGTAGGGCGTGCAAACCGGTTTGAAAGTATGAAAAAACGGTTAATAACCGGTTAGTCCTTACTTTCCGCAAAAAATGCATACAGTATGTGCATAACTATATATAATAAGTTACCACACACTTTTAAGAGCCATAATTTGAATAAATTTCAGACATTGGTTAGAACGTGGCTTAAAGATAAATGTTATTATAGTTTTAATGAATTTTTAAATGATTAGTTTTATTCCAAGTGTTAAAATATTGTAAATTTAATATGCCTGGCAAAATATTATTGTTATTTTTTTTACTGATATATACTTCTGTCTCTAGATGAAATTGCCATTGTATAATATAATAGATAATATTTTGTAAATAACAGTATGAATTATTAGTCGCGTAGCATGTTAATCGTATGTACCTACGCCTGAAAAGGTAGAAATTGGTGATTCTTTTAAAATATAACAACCGTAACTGCAAATGTAACCCAATTTCCACATAGAGAATAATTTCATTTCATTCGTAATCTCTAATAATTAAAAACCGGTTTGCGCGCCTTAATCCCATGGTAAGCACAATTATTACAAGGAAAGCAACGTACAGTAGGTATTTGCATAGACTTATTATTTATAGACCGAGTCTATTATATCTGTGGGTGACGCCGGCAATGCCTGTCAACGATCTTTGTTTGGGTATACTAGTGCACCTAAACCGCAAATAGTAAAAGTGATTAAAATAAAGCTTTTCATGTATATTTCTGTTCGATAAGTGCATGGAATGTGATAAAAGTGATGACTTGTGTGGTTTCAGGGTGTAAAAACCGCCAGGGTTACCTGAATGAACAAAATAAAGACATTACGTTTCACCGGTAATTTAGTTTTGACTTGAATTTTAAAATTTCGAACCTTATTAAGGTAAAAGTAACTGAAAATCTTATTCAATATTTGTTGCCGGATACATGTGTGTAGTTTTGTGAATTAACCATTAGTATTTGCATTCGTAATGTAATTATAAATAGTGGGATTCAAATATTTGTATTGCATAGTGTTGTACTTAAGAGATCGATCGTGATATCGATAAATCTATTGATAGCCAACTCAGAAAATGAATCGATGTTTTTAATTTCCAACAGGTTTCCACAGGACACTGAACAAAGGCTATTATGGGTCAAAAATATCAAAAAGGCAGACGACTGGGTCGCGTTTTATAAAGTTACAATTTACAATTTCGCTGTTTGCCTCTCTAACGCACGCACATATTGGCTAGAAAGAGAGGCAAACAGCGAAATTGTAAATTGTAACTGTATAAAACGCGACCCTGGTGCCCTAAAAAGTATTCAAAAATATGCTCCGCACATTTTTAAGCTGTTGTTTCAGGCAAGGGCGTACCCATAAGTGATTACATTCTGACTTAGTACCCACCATATTGGGTAATCATCCAATGTCATGTCAACCAGAAAGTAAAGTAAGTTTAGTTTAATAATGACACTCATGTGATACTTGTGTACATTGATTAATTATAAAGAAGCCATCATACGAAAATTGTTAGGTATGCTTTAAGGGATGATAAGTTCCGTAAAACATGTTATAATGAGGGTTTTCTGAAATGCCGTTCACCAGGGAGGCAGCACTGAGGCGTCAGGTCCAGAAACTTGTCTAAATTCTCAGAGCGCCTATAGTTTCGTGTTTAAATGATTTGTACAAGTTAATAAAATGATGTAAAAAAATAAAATGACCTTCTAGTTATTTGTTCTTTGAGGCTAGATAATTGTGTTTCTTAGCGGGACCTTACCGCTAAGTGGCACCAACTAGTGGCATACGTTTTAGACAAAACACTTCTTATGACATTTGACATTTTAATTAAAGAAAATATTTCATTAATTTTGTGATTTTATTTTTATCCTAAAATGTAGATTTAGAAATCATGACATATTAAGGATCGCAGAAGATCGTGATTCTGAGTAGGAAATAAGGTTTATTCCCACTGTTCATCGCTACCTAATTTGGTAAAAATATTATTATTGCCGATAAAAGCATACGATGAAGACTGGACAACACTAATAGTAATGACATTTTATCTAGTCAGGTTGGTAGCATTGTTCAAGAAAATGGAGTCAGTGATATAATTCACGACCAAGTAGAGCTACCTTATTTTTCTCTTTTTCCTTATGGAATACATCTTGAGATGGTAAAGGATGACAATAGTTTGTTCAGGTATGTCTTAATACACGGAATCTTCCCTATATTTTATCTGTGGGTATTTGAGTATGGATGTCAACAAATTTATTTTGGTGACCGTAGGTACGAAAATCCATCAAAGTGAGACGCGGAATTGGACATTTGATTCGACATGACCATTTCTTCAAAACCATCCTTGAGGGCAAGATAGAAGGTAGAAGAGGAAGAGGCAGACCAAGACGAAGCTACATGGACCAAGCGATGGAAAGAGCGGGGGTGGTGTCGTATCAGTGTGTCAAAGTGTTAGCACAAGATAGAGAGGGCTGGAAGTTACTCCACCGACAAGAGAATATCTCTTAAGTTTATAATGATGATATGATGATGAGGTACGAAAAAATAATAATATTATGTAGGATCGGAACGTAAGAAGATGAGTGAAACGGAGCGTATGTGTGAGAGAAGGATGGTAGACGGTGCGAGAGGGACGGGAGAACGAGGTGTGTAAGATGTGAAGTGTGACAGACGTAAAATAATTTAGCTGGTGTCTTAGTCTACTGCTGGACATAGGCTTCATCATCTCCTATTACCTACGCGTATGGACACATTAGCCCTAAATCGCCACGCTGAGTAAGCGTTTTGGTCCCACCCAATCACCCCGTACCTTGAATAACTATATCGTAATCCTATAAACTTGACCCTACGGAAAGTTGCAAACCACATTTTAAATCTCTTATCTACTGACATTACCTTGTTTGTACATTTTTGAATGTTTTAACTTTGTAAAAAGTAATCCCAGTCTTTTCCATGTAGCCGAAAGAAATTCAAAAAATAACTTACGACCCAGCAGTGTTATTCACTAAGGAAACCGCCTTTCTGTCAGCGCTGTGTCAGCGCTGCGGCAGCGTCGAGCCTAAAAATGGTATTCACTAACGTACTTTAAACGACACTAGTGCTCGGCGACGAATGCGGTATGAGCTGGAACTATACTGCGTCGAGAGTTTGACGTTTAATGTATGAACTTCGTATTCTCTAACGAAAAACAGCAACGAACTCGCCCACAACCTCGCTCACAGCCTCGTTTCCTAATGTCAAATCAAACAGCTAGGATTTTAGACAAGGCTGTCTCGACGTCGAGCTCGTTGACGAACGCAGCGTCGAATGTATGAATAAGAGAATAGCATAGCTGAAATCTTTAGTGTGCATAATAAGTATAATACTGCATTGATGAGACAAAATGTTAATGTAACGGCCCCAAAGCTGTATAATAAATTACCTACAAATTTAATAAACTGTAATGAAAATAAATTCAGACATTTACTTAGAAAAATACTGATAGAGAAGTGTTACTATACAATTAGGTAATGATTATTTTAATGATTCTAAATTTGATATTGACAGAAATAATTTATGTAATTCTTAGAGAGTTGTAATCTATAATTTTGATTTGAGGATTTTGTGTAGGTACTTATTAATTTAAAAATGTATTTCGTATGCCAAACGGCGCGTCACGGAATTGCTACTTTTCCTGTTTGTACCACCTGATTGTTACCTGTGATGACGAAATAAAGACTATTCTATTATAACGTAGGTTTCACTGTTAATAACTCGAATACAAACATTTGAATTTTCGTAACTCCGACACAGTCCAATCTATTCATTGGTCAATCACGGGAAACTCCACTATTGGCTTCAGATACCCTTTCCCTCAATCACTTCTCGACATAAATACAAACACAGGTAGGACCAAAACTTCAGGTTTATTGTTAAATAGCTATTATTAGCTTCTCTCAGAAGGGATCAATTGGACTTGGGATTAAAATAGTATACAGTTTATGGCGGAAATTTTATTATACGAAATCCTGTTGCTTATTTAACTATCGATTCGCATTGAAAACACAGACGTTATACAGTGTGTTAACATCACGCAGGCTTTTTTTGAAACCGAAGATTGAGATGCAAATTTTTATCCAAACCGTGAGTATTATTTGAAAAGAAAATTTAATTTTAAAAGTAATTTATTTTCTAAGAATAAATCAGTGAGAAGCAATGTACTTCAAAATGAATCTTTAATAAGCGCTTGACAATGACAGTCCGCAGTCACTCGCATCGTTTGATAACTACGCAGGACACGCGTTATATTGATCTTCCGAAGGAAATAAAATGAATTATACAAACATTTGTCAATTCTTAATACTTGAAAACGATTGTCGGTAATGAACATTATTAACCATTTTCGTAAAAGCCTGGGTCATGTTAACACACTGTATATCTAACAATGTGTAATGTGCATGTATATTGTATAAGGAAAAAATGTAATAAATAGTACTTCTGATGAGACTCATAATCAGGTTTTAAATCATTAGGATAGATTATCTTGGCGCGACAGTAACTATGTGACCGATTTTTTTTTCTTAATAGTTTTAGTGGTTCGCAAATAAGAACGAAAGCATGAAAATAAGTTTACAAACTACAAAACTATCGCACTCTCACTTTATTTCTAGCACCCTATGTAACTCTAGGTGAAATGAGACTCTAGATAGAATGATGACGCTGATACTAGTTGTGACACTGTGCGAAACAAGCGACTTAGTGTATCTGTATATGGCTACGGCGTGAGGGTAGACCACAACTAAAACTCGCAGTTCGTCAGTTACTCCGGAAGATGGCTTTTGCAACAATGCCGAAATATCGGGTACCTACTCAATAATTCCAATTCACATCGTAAATATCCCGTTTTAAGTCATACTAGGTGAATCCAATATCTTTTTTTGAATTTCTGCTATTTTGTAAAAAAAGTAACATGTAACTTTCATGAAGAAATATATAAATAAATCTATCTATCTATCTATCCAGTGACCGTTATCGCGAACTCAGCGCGGAGTTGAGCGTTGCTTCCTAGAAACTCTTAACCCCTCGTCTGTAGTTGGTAAGGATCAGTTCAAAGGATTTTGAATTCAAATTATGAATTGAATTGAGTTCAATGCCTATGACATGGCTCCTTATCAAACACAGACGAAGAGTTAAGCGTAAACACACTCATTCAGCTGCTCCCTCAGCTTAGCCCCCGCGTCGTCTGACGCACGGTGCGCGCGCGCACTGCACGTGGAGAGCTGCTCGCACGCTCGCTCGCTGAACCGGCGGGCGTTCGTCAACGTCAGGTCCAACTCGTAGCCGAGGTTCGCGGCTGCTCGGGACAGGTAGTAGGCCAGGCTATAAGCTTTTCTTGCTGACTATTAGTGTAGGTAAGGCCTAAGTGCCGAGCGTCGGAGTGTCCGGCAGGGCAGCGGTGCGTCAAGCGTCTAAGGGATTTAAACGGCGTACACTCAGGCCACGCTGGCAGGCCAGGCTGTGGTGACGGCAGTAAGAGTGACGTGTGGTGGCGGCAGTAAGAATACATTTGTCACCACCCCAACTCCTCCTGCGGGTGTCGTAAGAGTCGACTAAGGGATTGAAGTGTCACTGACCATTCTACAAGATTGATGATGGGCAGCAGCGTCATCATAGTGGACACATTACTGCGATCGTCAATCTGCTTGCCCAGCGTGGCGATTATGGGCATTTACCTCCTAATGCGTCTATACGCCTAGTTAATAGGAGAGGCCTACGTCCAGCAGTAGACTAAAATAGGCTGATGATGATGGTGATGATGACACTCAGGCGACGCGCATACGTTTTCATTTGTTTAACATGGACGCCCCGCTCGAGCGACCACTCAGTTTGCACACTTAAGCGTAAACACACTCATTCAGCTGCTCCCTCAGCTTAGCCCCCGCGTCGTCTGACGCACGGTGCGCGCGCGCACTGCACGTGGAGAGCTGCTCGCACGCTCGCTCGCTGAACCGGCGGGCGTTCGTCAACGTCAGGTCCAACTCGTAGCCGAGGTTCGCGGCTGCGCGGGACAGGTAGTAGGCCAGGCTATAAGCTTTTCTTGCTGGGGACTATTAGTGTAGGTAAGGCCTAAGTGCCGAGCGTCGGAGTGTCCGGTAGCGGTGCGTCGAGCGTCTAAGGGATTTTTCATCACACCTGCTCGTAAAAAGTGTTATTATACGCAGGCATACTTGAACGTAATGAGCTGTATTATGCCCATGGGCAATAATGGATTTTCACGCGACGGACGCCGCGCCGAGATTACTTTTATTTAAAAAATGATGAATTTAAGTCATACCTGATTTTGAGAAATGTTTAGACCATATTAGAGTAGTTTTGTTAAAAAATATAGTTTTATATACTTTTTTTGCCTCACAGGTGTGATGACAAACATTGTGTGTGCCACGGGCGGTACAAGAATCATGAAATCGTGTGAAGTAAAGCCCGCGCTTTCGGCTTGGGCTTTACTTTCACACTCGTTCACAATTTCTTACTTACCGCCCTAAATACACAATGTACTATAATGTAGTTGTAAGTATATTTGACATGTGTTACTATTAACATTAAATAATTTGAATTGAATTGAATACACTCAGGCCACACGCATACGTTTGCATTTGTTTAACATGGACGCCCCATTGCACTCTTAAGCGTAAACACACTCATTCAGCTGCTCTCTCAGCTTAGCCCCCGCGTCGTCTGACGCACGGTGCGCGCGCGCACTGCACGTGGAGAGCTGCTCGCACGCTCGCTCGCTGAACCGGCGGGCGTTCGTCAACGTCAGGTCCAACTCGTAGCCGAGGTTCGCGGCTGCGCGGGACAGGTAGTAACCTACGCTACGCGGACTGTAACCCTGTTTCTCGCCGAGATTTGTATAGTGCTTTTCTCCAACTTGCCATGAAATAAAACGAACTGATTTCGCCGAACCATACTACTTAATTTGCAAATATACCAAAAGTACAGTATCGTCTAAAATTTAAAAAAAAACATTCGCGCCTAACTTTTTTTTACATCTGTTTGAGGTCTCCTTTTATCTGTTGGTATATATTAGTTCTAAGGTTATTTTTTTGTCTGTGGCTGAATGTCAAAACCTATCTAGTGTCACAATTTGACGTTTCAAAACAAAAGACAGTTTGTTTGCAGTCCTAGGTGTGAAATAAATACATGAAATCTCTTTACATAATATCATCTTCGCACATGACACCAGATACATAGTATTTCCGGGTATAATTTAACGTAGTTCGGAGATACGGAATCTTGATGTTACTACATCAAGATTCCGTAGCAAGTTTGAGAAAAGGATTTTTTTTTTCGTTTTCATTTGTTTAACATGGACGCCCGCCCACTTAAGCGTAAACACACTCATTCAGCTGCTCCCTCAGCTTAGCCCCCGCGTCGTCTGACGCACGGTGCGCGCGCGCACTGCACGTGGAGAGCTGCTCGCACGCTCGCTCGCTGAACCGGCGGGCGTTCGTCAACGTCAGATCCAACTCGTAGCCGAGGTTCGCGGCTGCGCGGGAGAGGTAGTAGGCCAGGCTGTAAGCTTTTCTTGCTGACTATTAGTGTAGGTAAGGCCTAAGTGTCGAGCGTCGGAGTTTCCGGCAGGGCAGCGGTGCGTCAAGCGTCTAAGGGATTTAAACGGCGTACTAAGTACTAAGAATATTCGTAGGGGTGCCGCCATTTACTCCGGCGAAGGAGCATTTTACTAAATTGAAAATTCTAACTACCCCATGTCCGTTCATTCTAGAGGTTGCTAAGTATATGTACAAGCACTTGAGTGAGTATAAGACGCGACGACCGGATCAGAGAAAAACGGGCCGCGATCTAAATCCAGTCTTGGTCCGACTAGCGAAATCGTCGCACTCACTGAGGGTATAGTTGGCATTAAAATATCAAGGAGGCTCCTTCTTATGAGGTGTTTGTAAGAAAACTAAAGAAGTTTTTAATCAAAAATGCATTTTATAGTATTGACGAATAATATAATCTTATTCATGGTGGACACATTACTGCGATCGCCAATCCGCTTGCCCAGCGTGGCGATTATGGGCATTTACCTCCTAATGCGTCTATACGCCTAGTTAATAGGAGAGGCCTACGTCCAGCAGTGGACTAAAATAGGCTGATGATGATGGTGATGATGACACACAGGCGACGCGCATACGTTTTCAGTTGTTTAACATGGACGCCCGCCGCATGCCCAGCTCGAACCACTCAGTTTGCACACTTAAGCGTAAACACACTCATTCAGCTGCTCCCTCAGCTTAGCCCCCGCGTCGTCTGACGCACGGTGCGCGCGCGCACTGCACGTGGAGAGCTGCTCGCACGCTCGCTCGCTGAACCGGCGGGCGTTCGTCAACGTCAGGTCCAACTCGTAGCTGAGGTTCGCGGCTGCGCGGGACAGGTAGGCCAGGCTATAAGCTTTTCTTGCTGAGGACTATTAGTGTGCCAAGGAGTGGAATTCCCTGCCGGCGTCTATATTTCCAAGATCATATAACCCGTCAACCTTCAAGTCAAGGGTGAATAGGCACCTTCTGGGCAAACTCACTCCATCGTAGGCCACGTCTCTGCCCTTGGCTAGTCTGTGGCCATGAGTAAGCCTATTTCAAAAAAAAAAAAAATGTAAGGCCTAAGTGCCGATCGTCGGAGTGTCCGGCAGGGCAGCGATGCATCGAGCGTCTAAGGGATTTAACCCTTAAATGCATAGTGATGTATATATGCATCATGTTTTCTTGACTCTATTGACAGCATGTCTAAGTTCAAATTTGAATAAAACTTTGTCAACGTCATGCATTTAAGGGTTTAACGGCGTGCACTCAGGTCACACGCATACGTTTTCATTTGTTTAACATGGACGCAGCCGCACGCCCAGCTCGAGCGACCAGGATGCTTAGCCAAGTTGCCAATCGCTAGCGCTTGGTAGCGTATCGTAGTTTTCCCTCTCTGTCACTCTTGCATATTAGTTAGCTGCCTTTCGCTTACGATTGACGTTTAAGCGCTAGCGATTGGCAACTTGGCTAAGCACCCAGTTCGCACAGTTAAGCGTAAACACACTCATTCAGCTGCTCCCTCAGCTTAGCCCCCGCGTCGTCTGACGCACGGTGCGCGCGCGCACTGCACGTGGAGAGCTGCTCGCACGCTCGCTCGCTGAACCGGCGGGCGTTCGTCAACGTCAGGTCCAACTCGTAGCCGAGGTTCGCGGCTGCGCGGGACAGGTAGTAGGCCAGGCTATAAGCTTTTCTTGCTGACTATTAATGTAGGTAAGGCCTAAGTGCCGAGCGTCGGAGTGTCCGGCAGGGCGGAAAGCGGTGCGTCGAGCGTCTGATAGTACATTACTATAGAGGACGGGAAACGAAGGGTTAGAGGGCAAGTAGATATATCTGGCCGAAGGAAATACGCGGCCTGTAACCCTGATTCTCGCCGAGATTTGTATAGTGCTTTTCTCAAACTTGCCATGAAATAAAACGAACTGATTTCGCCGAACCATACTACTTAATTTGTAAATATACCAAAAGTAGAGTATCGTATAAAATAAAAAAAAAACATTCGCGTCTAACTTTTTTTTAAATCTGTTTGAGGTCTCCTTTTACCTGTTGGTATAAATATAAATATTAGTTCTAAGATTAGGTTTTTTTTTCTGTGGCTGAATGTCAAAACCTATCTAGTGTCACAATTTGACGTTTCAAAACAAAAGACAGTTTGTTTGCAGTCCTAGGTGTGAAATAAATACATGAAATCTCTTTACATATCATCTTCACACCGGATACATAGTATTTCCGGGTATAATTTAACGTAAGTAACATCAACATTCCGTAGCAAGTTTGAGAAAAGGATTTTTTTTTTTCGTTTTCATTTGTTTAACATGGACGCCCCGCTCGAGCGACCAGTTTGCACACTTAGGCGTAAACACACTCATTCAGCTGCTCCCTCAGCTTAGCCCCCGCGTCGTCTGACGCACGGTGCGCGCGCGCACTGCACGTGGAGAGCTGCTCGCACGCTCGCTCGCTGAACCGGCGGGCGTTCGTCAACGTCAGATCCAACTCGTAGCCGAGGTTCGCGGCTGCGCGGGACAGGTAGTAGGCCAGGCTATAAGCTTTTCTTGCTGAGGACTATTAGTGTAGGTGAGGCCTAAGTGCCGAGCGTCGGAGTGTCCGGCAGGGTGGGCAGCGGTGCGTCGAGCGTCTAAGGGATTTTTCATCACACCTGCTCGTAAAAAGTGTTATTATACGCAGGCAACTTGAACGTAATGAGCTGTATTATACCCATGCGCAATAATGGATTTTCACGCGACATTACGTCGCACTAGTGCGGCGCGCTGCGCCGAAATTCCTTTCATAAAAATGATGAATTTAAGTCATCCCTGATTTTGAGAAATGATTTAGACCATTTTAGAGTAGTTTTGTGAAAATATATAGTTTTATATACTTTTTTTGCCTCACAAGTGTGATGAAAAACATTGTGTGTGCCACGGGCGGTACAAGAATTATGAAATCGTGTGAAGTAAAGCCCGCGCCTTCGGCACATTTCTTATTTACCGCCCTTAATACACAATGCGTACACTCAGGCCACGCGCATACGTTTTCATTTGTTTAACATGGACGCCCGCCGCATGCCCAGCTCGAACCACTCAGTTTACACACTTAAGCGTAAACACACTCATTCAGCTGCTCCCTCAGCTTAGCCCCCGCGTCGTCTGACGCACGGTGCGCGCGCGCACTGCACGTGGAGAGCTGCTCGCACGCTCGCTCGCTGAACCGGCGGGCGTTCGTCAACGTCAGGTCCAACTCGTAGCCGAGGTTCGCGGCTGCGCGGGACAGGTAGTAGGCCAGGCTATAAGCTTTTCTTGCTGAGGACTGTTAGTGTAGGTAAGGCCTAAGTGCCGAGCGTCGGAGTGTCCGGCAGGGCAGCGGTGCCTCGAGCGTCTAAGGGATTTAAACAGCGTACTAAGTACTAAGAATATTGGTACGGGTGCCGCTATTTACCCCGGCGAAGGAGCATTTTACTAAATTGAAAATTCTATCTACCCCATGCCTGTCCATTCTAGAGGTTGCTAAGAATATGTACAAGCACTTAAGTGAGTATAAGACGCGTCGACCAGATCAGAGAAAAACGGGCCGTGATCTAAATTCAGTCTTGGTCCGACTAGCGAAATCGTCGCACTCACTGAGGGTAGTTGGCATTAAAATATATAATTGCTTAAGCCCGGAGATCAAGGAGGCTTCTTATGAGGTGTTTGTAAAAAAACTAAAGGACTTTTTAATCAAAAATGCATTTTATAGTATTGACGAATTTTATAATCTTATTTAATTGTTTATTTAAATATTCTCTTAGGCCAGAGATGGGCATTATTCGAATAAATTTTTATCGGAATAATTATTCGAATAAACAATAATTCACGATTTCTTTATTCGCGAATAATTTAGTCACGAATGATTTATTCGCGAATGAATCATTCGCGAATAAATCAGCCACGAATGAATTATTCTGCTGGTTTTTAAATGACGAATGATTTATTCGTTATTTTCATTCGAATAAATCTACGAAAAACATATTTTTTCTGTTGCATTATATTAAATTAAACAACATCAAGCATAATATTTAACATAAATCGTGAATACTGTAATTTGTTCTAAGTTCTAGCACGCTAAAGAATGTTAAGGGTTAGGGGTAATATATAAACCCAGGTAGTAAGTATAATTAGCGAGACGAGTGGCGACCGGGGGTGGCGGGCGGCGACGGGTGGTGGTGGGTGGCGACGAGTGGTGGTGAATGGCGACGGATGGTGGTGGGTGGTGACGGGATGCGGTGGGGGGAGGCGGGCGACAACGGGTGGCGGCGGGCGGAGGCTGGGGGTGGCGGATGGAGGCGGGTGGCGACGGGTGGTGGTGGGTGGCGACGAGTGGTGGTGAATGGCGATGGGTGGTGGTGGGTGGCGACGGGTTGCGGTGGGGGGAGGCGGGTGGCGACCGGGGGTGGCGGTGGGTGGAGGCGTCGGTGTCGGGTGGCGGGCGGCAGCGGATGGAGGCGGGCACCCGCCACCTCCAGCCACCACCCATCGTCACCCGTCACCACTCACCTCCCCCCGCCACCCCCCGCCATCGCCCGCCACCCCCGGCCTTAGCCCGCCGCCACCCGTCGCCACCCACCACCACTCGTCGCGACCCATCACCACCCGCCGTCGCCCGCCACCCAACGCCTCCCCCCACCGGAACCCGTCGCCACCCACCACCACCTGTCGCCATTCACCACCACTCGTCGCCATCCACCACCACCCGTCGCCGCCCGCTACCCCCGGTCACCACCCGCCTCCCCTCACTGCAACCCGTCGCCACCCACCACCAGCCGTCGCCCGCCACCCCCGGCCTCCGCTCGCCACCCACCACCACCCGTCGCCAAAGAAGTGCAGAAAGTGACTTTGTTTTAGTAATTATTCGTGAAAATTCATTCGACGAATAAATTATTCGCGATTAAATTATTCTACGAATAATCTATTCGAATAAAAATAATCATTCGACAATTTCATTCGTCATTCGCGATGATTTTTTTTATTCTTATTCGTTATTCGTCATTCGAATAAATTTTGCCCATCTCTGTCTTAGGCTAGGTTATTATAATATGGTTATAAAAGTAAAATACAATACAACATACAAAAACAATAGGTACAAAATATAAACACATTATAAAAACCTAACCTAGGGTGCCGCCGGCAACGGGGCAGGCCCAAGCTGCCGGTGGTTAAGGTGGCAGAGAGAGGAACCGACGGACTATTATTATTATCTTTTTTCTTTTTTTGTGTTAGACTTGTAATATTATTTAATGTAGTTGTAATTACATTTGACATGTGTTATTATTAACATTAAAGAATTTGAATTGAATTGAATACACTCAGGCCACACGCATACGTTTGCATTTGTTTAACATGGACGCCCCCCCCCCCTCCCCTCCGCTCGAGCGACCACTCAGTTTGCACACTTAAGCGTAAACACACTCATTCAGCTGCTCCCTCAGCTTAGCCCCCGCGTCGTCTGACGCACGGTGCGCGCGCGCACTGCACGTGGAGAGCTGCTCGCACGCTCGCTCGCTGAACCGGCGGGCGTTCGTCAACGTCAGGTCCAACTCGTAGCCGAGGTTCGCGGCTGCGCGGGACAGGTAGGCCAGGCTATAAGCTTTTCTTGCTGAGGACTATTAGTGTAGGTAAGGCCTAAGTGCCGAGCGTCGGTGTGTCCGGCAGGGCGGGCAGTGCGTCGAGCGTCTAAGGGATTTAAACGGCGTACTAAGTACTAAGAAAATTGGTAGGGGTGTCGCCATTTACCCCGGCGAAGGAGCATTTTACTAAATTGAAAATTCTAACTACCCCATGCCTGTTCATTCAAGAGGTTGCTAAGTATATGTACAAGCACTTGAGTGAGTATAAGACGCGTCGACCGGATCAGAGAAAAACGGGCCGCGATCTAAATCCAGTCTAGGTCCGACTAGCAAAATCGTCGCACTCACTGAGGGCAGTTGGCATTAAAATATATAATTGCTTAAGCCCGGAGATCAAAGAGGCTCCTTCTTATTAAGTGTTTGTAAAAAAACGAAAGGACTTTTTAATCAAAAATGCATTTTATAATATTGACGAATTTTATAATCTTATTTAATTGTTTTTATTTTTCTAATTTTTATACTCTTTATTCCAATATTTTCTTAGGCTAGGTTGTTATAATATGGTTATAAAAGTAAAATACAATACAACATACAAAAACAATATAAAATATAAACACATTATAAAAACCTAACCTAGGGTGCCGCCGGCAACGGGGCGGGCCCAAGCTGCCTGTGGTTAAGGTCGCAGAGAGAGAAACCGACGGACTATTATTATTTTTCTTTACTTTTGCGTTAGACTGTTAATATTATTTAATGTAGTTGTAAGTATATTTGACATGTGCTATTATTAACATTAAAGAATTTGAATTGAATACACTCAGGCCACACGCATACGTTTTCATTTGTTTAACATGGACGCCCCGCCGCACGCCCAGCTACCCGCGCCGCTAGAGCGTCCACTCAGTTTGCACACTATAAGGTGCGTTTAAACCAAAAGAGCATTCGCTGTTCTAGCGCCCGTTCTACGAAATCAACCAATCACATTTTGTGTACCGATCGAATTTCGTAGAGTGGGAGGTTAGAACAGTGAATGCTCTTTTAGTTTGAGCGCACATTTAAGCGTAAACACACTCATTCAGCTGCTCCCTCAGCTTAGCCCCCGCGTCGTCTGACGCACGGTGCGCGCGCGCACTGCACGTGGAGAGCTGCTCGCACGCTCGCTCGCTGAACCGGCGGGCGTTCGTCAACGTCAGGTCCAACTCGTAGCCGAGGTTCGCGGCTGCGCGGTACAGGTAGTAGGCCAGGCTATAAGCTTTTCTTGATGAGGACTATTAGTGTGCCAAGGAGTGGAATTCCCTGCCGGCGTCTATATTTCCAAGATCATATAACCCGTCAACCTTCAAGCCAAGGGTGAATAGGCACATTCTGGGTAAACTCACTCCATCGTAGGCCACGTCTCTGCCCTTGGCTAGTCTGTGGCCATGAGTAAGCCTATTTCAAATAAAAAAAAAGGTAAGGCCTAAGTGCCGAGCGTCGGAGTGTCCGGCAGGGCAGCGATGCGTTAAGCGTCTAAGGGATTTAACTCTTAAATGCATAGTGATGTATATATGCATCATGTATATTCTTGACTCTATTGACAGCAAGTCTAAGTTCAAATTTGAATAAAACTTTGTCAAGGTCATGCATTTAAGGGTTAAACGGCGTGCACTCCGGCCACGCGCATACGTTTTCATTTGTTTAACATGGACACCCCGCCGCATGCCCAGCTCGAGCGACCAGGATGCTTAGCCAAGTTGCCAATCGCTAGCGCTTGGTAGCGTATCGTAGTTTTCCCTCTCTGTCACTCTTGCATATTAGTGCGACAAAGACAGTTAGCTGCCTTTCGCTTACGATTGACGTTTAAGCGCTAGCGATTGGCAACTTGGCTAAGCACCCAGTTCGCACACTTAAGCGTAAACACACTCATTCAGCTGCTCCCTCAGCTTAGCCCCCGCGTCGTCTGACGCACGGTGCGCGCGCGCACTGCACGTGGAGAGCTGCTCGCACGCTCGCTCGCTGAACCGGCGGGCGTTCGTCAACGTCAGATCCAACTCGTAGCCGAGGTTCGCGGCTGCGCGGGACAGGTAGGCCAGGCTATAAGCTTTTCTTGCTGAGGACTATTAGTGTAGGTAAGGCCTAAGTGCCGAGCGTCGGAGTGTCCGGCAGGGCAGCGATACGTCGAGCGTCTAAGGGATTTTTCATCACACCTGCTCGTAAAAAGTGTTATTATACGCAGGCATACTTGAACGTAATGAGCTGTATTTTGCCCATGGGCAATAATGGATTTTCACTTGGCATTACGTCGCACTAGCGCGGCGCCGAGATTCCTTTTATAAAAATAATGTATTTAAGTCGACCCTGGTTTTGAGAAATGATTTAGATCATTTTAGAGTAGTTTTGTGAAAATATATAGTTTTATATACTTTTTTTGCCTCACTGGTGTGATGAAAAACATTGTGTGTGCCACGGGCGGTACAAGAATTATGAACTCGTGTGAAGTAAAGCCCGCGCTTTCGGCTTGGGCTTTACTTTCACACTCGTTCACAATTTCTTACTTACCGCCCTAAATACACAATGTACTATAATGTAGTTGTAAGTATATTTGACATGTGTTATTATTAACATTAAAGAATTTGAATTGAATACACTCAGGCCTCGCGCATACGTTTGCATTTGTTTAACATGGACGCCCCATTGCACTCTTAAGCGTAAACACACTCATTCAGCTGCTCCCTCAGCTTAGCCCCCGCGTCGTCTGACGCACGGTGCGCGCGCGCACTGCACGTGGAGAGCTGCTCGCACGCTCGCTCGCTGAACCGGCGGGCGTTCGTCAACGTCAGGTCCAACTCGTAGCCAAGGTTCGCGGCTGCGCGGGAGAGCTCTCGAAGGCACGCTGGCAGGTCGCCCCTGGAAGGTCATACTTTACACTTTCACAGGTCACAGACAAAATAAAAAGTAAATTTAAAAAGTCAACTTGGTCCGCGTCTTAACAATTTTACACTTTTTGATTTCATTTAGTCATGGGGTCCATGCCGCAGACAGACCTGCTCGACGGGGTATTCTTTTTATAAGGGTTTTTTTTTGTAGGTAAGTATTTTAATTCAATGTATTTTTAGCTTTTCTATTTAGATTATTAGTTTTTATTTTAGATAAGATTTCTTTATTTGTATGTTTATTTCATAATTTAGAATAAGTTTATACAATAAAGGCCATGCATTTATTCATTTTAATTTAATTAATAATTTATTAACATTTTTTTAAGATTTGTTGACATTTAATTTATTTATTTGATTTTGGCTGTGACATGTATTTATTTATAAAATTAATATTTCATGTTATTTGTGATGTTAGACTAACACTAGGTTAAAATCTTAAAATTGTTTGTTTTGTGTTTGTAATTACTAATTAATGCAATATGGACATTGGTCTGAAATAAATTTATTCATTCATTCATACTGACATTACCAGACATCGGATTCCGTGGAGCAAATCTTCTTGACAGCTAGCACCGTCATATATCGATAAACTCATCTATCGATGCTAGTTCTAAATACTAGTAATCACACAAAAGTTTGCTTGTAAAATATTTATTTATTAAAAGATAAAATAGGTTATCGATATAGGAAGTCCTTAGTAATTAAAAAGATTTGCTCCACTAAAACCGATGTCTGGACATTACCTGTAGAGGATTGAGGTTATAATTTATTTTTATTATTTTAGGGATAACAACAGCCATACAAAATATGACTTGTGTATTAACTAATCAAATTACTAAATGTACCTATCACCTACTACATTGTCTACGAATTACTATATTCCATAGAATAATTGTTAAAAACTGATTAGCCGAACCTAAACTAAATGGGTCAAACGCAAACCCATGTTCGAAGTCTTTCCGGTGGACAATCTAAAAGTGAAGGCCTATAAAGCTTGATTTTCTTATGAAAGCCTTATCTTCATTAAGACGTACTCCTTTTTCATTGCGCTGTTAACTATCACTTTGCGCTGTTAACAATTCAATAGGAAAGGAGTGCCTTTAAATGACAATAAGGGTTTAATAAGAAAATTAACTGTCATCAGCCCTTAAGTTTTAAAATGTCCACCGGAAAGACTCATAACATGATTTTGAGTTTGACCCACATACATTTCAGAGATCATAGTAGCCCCCCAGGCTTTAGATCGTATGTCTTAACTTCTCGTACAATTTGAAAAGTCTACTTCTTTATAATATATGTATCATTTGGAGAATCAATTATTCTGGTTGATAAATTCTTGTTCAGTGACCGAGCAAGGCCAGGGGCTTATTTCTGGAAAGCTTGCAACTTGTAATACAAACGGAAGTCCTTATCTAATTAATAGTATTAATAAATAAAATAATTAAAAAATTAAAAAACACGACTGCCGTTATAAGCGAACTGAAAAGTAACAAATAATTCAGGTTAATTCTTGTCAGCGTATCTACATAATTATAGGCGCTTGTCTTATTACTTACTATATTTTGTTTCAATTGCGGTCGGGGAGCCTTCATATATTAATATTTTCCGTAATGAAAGGTTCCCCGACTGCAATCGAAACAAAATATAGTAAGTAATAAGACAAGCGCCTATAATTATGTAGATACGCTGACAAGAATTAACCTGAATTATTTGTTACTTTTCAGTTCGCTTATAACGGCAGTCGTGTTTTTTAATTTTTTAATTATTTTATTTACTTGAAACCTTTCAGTGAATCTGGAGAATCCTTAAAGTTGGATAGAATTTCAAAAACTGATTTCACAAAGTGCTGAAGCTTCGCTCCGCGGGCCCGAGGAGTTCCCATCCCGCTAATTTTGGGCGAAGCCGAAGGACACGGCACGTGAGGGCTGAAACATTACTGGAATCAGTGTAAATCTATTTTAAGCGAGTCCAAAGAGCGAGCTTCAGGGTGGGAGGCTGAAAACTGAGCTCGCGGAGGCCCGGACCTTCACTTCGGGCCTTCACTGGGCCCTCCCAAGCATGTCGCTTGCAAATTTAAAGCGCGGCCGAAGGCCGAGCTGCCAGAAAATTGAACATGCTTCTTCAAATATCCCAGCTTCTAAAAAACCCACATCCGCGTAGGGCCCAAGGCACGACGAGCGAGCCCACATGGTACAATCGTCCCTCTTAATTGATTTAATAATCGAACCGGAGGGCCCAACGTGCAACGGTTCGCTTCGAACTCCAACGAAGACTTAAAGCCGAGCTCCGCAGCGCGTTGGCCGTGTCTCTAACACGGCCAACGCGTACGGCTAAAAGTGGCACTCAGAGGCGCACCAGTTTGCAAGGCTGAAGGTCGAGCCGCCAAAGCCCAGCACTATCACGTCAGCCGATGGAATAGTGTAACGTTAAATGGATCCGACGATCCTTTCGACAACCTGCAAAGGCCGTAGGACGTACTCTGCGTAGGGCCGAAGGTCCGAATTGTTCTTCAGAGAGGCGCTGGTTTGCGAGGCCAAAAGCCGAGCCTCCGGCCCGGACCACCGGAGCTAGAGGCACAGACTTTTACTTAGAAGGCCCAAATGTCATTTGGAAGATATTTAAAGCAAGGCCGAAGAAGGGCCGAAAGCCTGGAGCGTAAGTATCGGGGTGCTTCAAGCGCGAGCCGCCCGATGATCGGAGGCCCGACGAGCGAGCCCAAGCGGTACAAACGTCCTTCTTAACTGCCTTAACTTAACAATCGAAGCCAGAGCCCAGCGCTACCACAATACGCGATGGAATAGTGTAACATGAAAACAAATCTGAGATCCGTAGACCCGACGATCGTTTCCACAACCTGCGACGGCTGTAAACCGAGCTCAGCGTAGGGCCGAAGGCCCGAACTGTCCCCTAAAGGGGCACCGGCTTGCAAGGCCGAAGGCCAAGCTACCAGATCCCAGCGCTTCTTCGCTATACAATTGAAAAGTGTAGCATTAAAACGAATCTCAGGGCTGCAGGCCCGAAAAATCATTTCGAGAAAATGCGGAGGCTGAAAGCCGTGATCCGCGTAGGGGTGAAGTCCTGGACTGGAGCGAGGCTGCGTGAGACTCAAGTTTTCAGGCAAACCTACCTTCATTCATATACCAACTTCCCTGCGCAAATGTTAAGGCCAAACCCGTCCACCCCTGATTTCACCAAAAGCCAACGGCAGTACGGTCAAAACCTTGCCCCCCGTTTAGTGTTCCTCTCCAGCACCATATGTCTGACTAAGCTCGTTTTCTGGTGATTTTGTTGTACTTATCAATCCTATCATGTGCATAATTACTAATTTAACACTTAACAAAAAGTGTAAGCTCATATTTTGGATGAAAAAAACCGGCCCACATTAAATGTCTCGTACACAATACGAGACATTTAATGTTAAGATATTTCAAATTTTAAATTTTATTCGCATGTTACAACACGTATAGCAATTTTGTTTGACCACAATTGCTATTGTAATTGTATTTTAGGTAGTTATTTTTTTGATATTGTATTCTGGTCATTCTCCGTAACGCTGGCCCAATACTTGTTAGAGACTTCTCATACATGCTTGCAGATGTATGCAAGTTCCCTCACGATGTTTTCCTTCACCGTAAAGCACTTTGTGTGTAGTACTGGACAAAATCTTAAGTTCACACCACGATTTTGATACGAAATCGACTGTTTGAGCTATCATTTTTCCAGCATTTAAGTCGACACTTGTTTCCAACTAATAAAATTATGACTGATTATTGAGCAATTTGTTTACTTTGGAACGGCTGGGACAACTGAGGCAGCTGTGGCAGCTTTTGGTAGTCATGTCATCATCAAACGTAATATGACAACTGCACTTGCCTATGAGAATTTATTATTATCGGATCCAATGTATAAAATTGTTCAGATTCAATGGAAAATTACTATCAACACTGAAAAAAAATATCGCCCGAAAGTCTTTTTTGTATCGAAATCATGGAGTGAACTTAAACTTTTGAACCGTACTGTATATCAAACGATATCGTACCTATATAAGTTTTATTTGAAAAACTCGTCGGTTACGAGCCGGGGATTGAACCCACGACCGCTGCGTAGCAGCCGTGCGTTTTACCCCTTGACCACAAGCGAGTACATACAATGTATCTGTTTCATACACACTTAGCTTTCAAGAAGATGTGTCAACGGTGACAGTCCTGTCACGGCTTAGGCATTGAAGAAAAACTTCAATAGTGCGATGTAGAATATTTCGAGTTTTCTCTTCAAACATAAACTTAAACATATAACTTGTATATATATTTACAATCTGCATACAAAATGCTTTAATTTGATACCCAAATCATAGCATTTGGATGTCATATTATTCTTGGCGCTTTAATTGTATTTTAATGAATCTGGCTTTTCTAGAATAATTAATAAACAAAGTTATATACATATTTATAATCGTGGTTTGAAGCTCTTCATTTTGATACCAAACTCGATAAATTTCTTTCATTTTTATTTTTTTTGGTTAGATAATATTGAATTTTTAGTCCGCCATATTGACTTTAACGTGACGTCACATATCCTATGTTACCCGCGACGTCACGAGGATTCTAATGACACCTTACACTATTAAAAACGGTTAAGTGGTCACGAAGATCTGCGCGTTTAAAGAAAATATGAAACATACATAGGGGCTGAACACATATACTCTCCTTTTGGCAGTCGTGTAAAAAGAGACTTCCACTTGTATTACAAGTTACAAGCTTTCGAGAAACGGGCTCCTGAACTATAACTCACTTGGGTATTTCCACAGTTCCTTCATCAAACGACCTAACAGTATCAGCCAGCCGTGTTTGCATATGCTGTCTCGTGATGAGGATCATCTCTTCTGCGTACGGACCCATCTGGGCGATGGCATCTCTGGCTTCCTCCACACAGGCATGGATGTCAGCGACGTGCTGACTGGAGAGGGTGCGAGCGGCACGGCGTTCTTCATCACAGGATGCTGGAAGGTTCGGTTGGGTAAGAAAAAGTGGGAGAACGGAAACTATTCAAAATTTTACATGTTAAGAGTCGGACCAGGAAAAAGGACATACAGTTGTTTTTTCAAAAGACCTAAATTTCACTTCGTCAATAAAGATTAATATTTTATGCAAGCATAGAAAAAATAACAATTGTTGACAGAGTGGGAATACGCCCTTTTGAAAAGACACTCCTCATTTATTTTATAAGCCTACATTATGCATAATAATGTCGGCTTAGCACATGATAGGTGCAACAGTACCTATGCCACACCGAGATTCATTCGTCCCTCGTTTATGAATAATTATAGTTAGTAAAAGACGAGAAGTCTATAGATTTATGGTGAAAATGCTACAACCCATTTCATACCAACTTGATGCAACTTCGGAGGTAGATTTCGCGATGTCGAGTTTTGTACCATACCATACTAAAACTTACTCAGTATGACTTGGGTCGTAAAAATAAGTTTAGGCACGATAAATTGCACTTACGAATGTCAACATTTTAAATATAAATAAATATAAAAAAGCTACATCTGATTCTACACTTAAGCCGTACCGGGATACCTGCTGACGCCTACAAAACACGTTAGCATGCTTGGCACGACATGCAGTAGGCCGATTTTTGAAGTATATCTACGAATCTCACCCGGTACGTGTAATTCATCAGCCATCTTAGAAAGTTCAGCGTATATCTTATGCTTCTTCTGCACGGCCAGATTAATTTCCTCTTTGATCCGCCTTAGGAGTTTGGCTGCGAGTTGCTGGTAGGAGTTCTGGATATTCTTGTGATATGCATCTAGGAACGGGGCAAGTACGGTATCCATGTACCTTGATATTTCACTGTAACAACAAAAGTTACAATATTAGTGACTGAATATAAGTACTTATCTCGTATCGAGGAGATCATTGATATAAGATCAAGAAAAACAAAGGGCCAAAAACACTCCCTTGCGCTACTCCGTACCTTATTTTCTTTTGAATAGAAGATTTTTCGCTGCTTAGTGACTTTGAACAGAAGTCGCGTATTGTATTTATTTATGTAGGTAAACTTTCAATGTTTTAACAAATAATAGGACTAATGAATAATCAAACCTAACTACTGGGTTGCAAAACTCGTGTAGCTAAAAGAGCATACAATTTCTCGCCAGTCTGCCTGCGACCACGAGCGTATCGTCGTGTCCAAAACATTAGGATATAATTGAAATTTAATGCAAAGCGATGGCGAAAAGAAGCCACAAGGATTATTTTAAACTATTCGTCAGTCGCCATTACAGGTGAAAGGATTTTTCAATAACGAACTGTGAACTAGTTAGTAGTTATAAGTATTACACAATATTGGTCTTCCTCTAAGTGCTGGGTAGTTCGTATAGCTAAGGGTCTCTAGCACCAATATCTTAAATCGTATTTTCGAGAATCTGTTGTCTGCAACTCCATTTTTTTAAGACGTAACTCAAATAACAGAGGGTAATACTCAAAATTCGCGATGATCGTTGCAGGCCTTCAGTCGAAAACCGGTTCACTACACGGATGTCAACTTGCAAGGTCTCACGATCTGGCCACGACATTGGTCTAAGGCAACCGGTGGAGCGGGAAACCAAATATGCGAGAGGGAGTTCGGATATCAGCCTCTTGCTCCAACTTATGGATTCGCTCGCCGCCGGTCACCTCAGACCAATGTCGTTGCCAGGCCATTACGCTTAGATCCCAGAAGAACTTATACCTGTTAATCAGAGCTAATCGAGGAGATGAGACCTTCCTGTAGACTGAAGGGCTGCTGCTCTTCAGCGTTGACCGAAGCTGCTTGAGATGATTATCAAGATCAACCGGCTGAAGTTGCCACGGTGGTATCTCGAAACACAGTCCGCCATCTTGTCTGACGTTGACACTTCTTAACTGTTGTCATATAATTACATTCTTTAGAATGGAATAGGGGCAGTGGATTTCCAGCTTACAAGCAACAGTGACAGACGTTATAACCTTACTCCCTTATTCATAAACGTTTGTTAACATAACAAGCCGTTAATAATTGTTTGTCCCTTTTGCTCTTATGGACACATTGTGAAGACCGAAAGGGACAAACAATTATTAGCGGCTTGTTAAGTTAACAAACGTTTATGAATAAAGGGGTAAGTCCATAAACCTGATTTGGAGGAAAGTCAAGAGGAACTGCAGGCCTAGCCAGGGTGCCATTCTGCAATCGTATACGATAAGCGATAAGTGTCGTGACCATAATAATGTATGGAAATGGTCACGTGACGTTTCGTTCGAATCTGTTATTCTCATACATTTATTACGTGTCGGCCTTATCGCTTATCGTATACGATAGAAGAATGGCATCTGGGGAGGGCTAGCTGATCAGACAACCTTATCAAACGAACTCAGGAGAAGAATTTTAAGCAAACGCCTTATTCTTGACTTGTCTTCCTAATTTAGGAGATCTCTAGATCTTCTGGCATGAATTCTATCTTTCATCTGAAGTTTTTCTTTGACAAGTGTCTGGTCAACCAATTATGTTTAATAAATAAAACAAATAAATAAATGTCATACGACGTTCTTACACAAATCGACCGAATCCCACAGTAAATTCAATTTAGATTTATGTTTTTGCACATTGGTCTCCACAAGCAACAAAAGAGTTGCCATTGCAGCAATGGTTAAATTATAATTGCAAACTAGAGTATTGCAGCAATATGGTTAAGTAATGATTGCAAGCTAGTAACAACATAGTTACATCATCAGCCTATCTCAGTCCACTGCTGGACGCAGGCCTCTATAAACTGTTGCGTATAGCCGGATAAGGTGGTAGCTGCCCATAATCGCAACGATGGGCAAGCGGATTGGTGATATGTATTGTGTTCCCTACGAGTATGATGACATTGATGACGCTGCTGTTCATCATCAATCTTCTATGAAAGAATGGTCAGTGACACTTCAATTCCTTAGTCGGCTCTTACGACACCCGCGAGAAGAGTTCGACTAAATGTATTCTTGCTGCCGTCACCACACGGTTACTTAAGTTTTTTTTTCTAGATTAAACAGAAAGCGGCGAAAATGCTAGATACCTCCAACTAAGAATATAACATACAACTAACTACATAGCTACCCTGCAATCATTGCTAGTTCTCACAATCGTCCATAGGCCCAAAAACAAGAAAACAAAAGTCACACTCAACATTTTTCACATACTGACATTTTCCAATTATGTTTCTGCTACTAAACTTAAACAGTTATGTTATACTATACACTTAACTAGCACATGGCTCTTTTAAAAGCCAAATTAGAGAGACCTATTTGGAACCTAGGTACGGTAATTTTAGTCTAGGTATTCCAAGTTTCTATTTAATGTCACCTTTCCCGATATTGGTCTCATTCCAAATTGAAATGTAATTTGGAGTCAAATTTAAAACCAGCTCCTACATACAAATTACTAAGGTTCAATTTGGAATAAAGTGATAGTGTCAGCCTCCGTACCTTAGTTGGTAGTAACCCTGCCTACGAAGCTGGAGGTTCCGGGTTCGAGTCCCGGCGAGGGCATTATTTGTGTATTTATTTATCACAAATATTTGTTCCTTGGTCATGGCTGTCTATGTGTCTATGTATGGAAGTATCTATGTGTATCTATCTATTATATATATCGTCGATTGGTACCCACATCACAAGCCTTAATTGAACTTACCGTGGGACTAGGTCGATTTGTGTAAGATGTCTCAAGATATTTACTGCTCTACATGTGTGATTTTTTATAAACTAGTTTTTAACACCAACTGTCTAAGAAACCTAAATTATACTTTTTTGCTTTGGCTATTACTTGGCTATTATTTTTGTTTAGATACTGTTAATGTCTGTTATTTTAGTTCTTATTTGCAAGAATACTCTCTTCGAGAAACAAAAAATAAAATGCAAACATGGCTCAAGTCTCTTCATTATGAGGACATAGAGAAGTTACTGAGAGTTGTACAGTGAATGTAAACATTTGTTCAAGATGTACACACTACACATGTATAGACACACACGCATAGACACCAGCACATACACACATACACTTATGTATACACACATTACCCAAATATTCATTCATTCATATATACATAGGTTAATCATATATATAGGTTACTTTAAGTATCTTTTCCGAATTTTGGTTACCTGCAGTTAACAGTTAGGCTTTGCCTAGTGCAGGAACCAGGCTAACTATTGTTGTAAACCTATATCACGAATAAATGTCTTATGTCTAATTATTGTTGTATATTTGTGCCACGTGCTACCTGCCGTGAAGGTGAAACTGTTTTTTACGTGATGGCTTCATCGGAAGACCAGCGCTGACACGCTAGCACCGCGCCGAGATTAGACGATTTCGTAGCCTGCATTTTTTTATTTGTATTTTTTTCGTTTCTGTATATTTCAAGGTTAATTTGAAGAAGTTTTGGCTGTCCAATATAGTTTGATTAGGTTGAATACTGTATATATACTTATATATACACATACTTATATATATATATTTATTTATACTTATGCGTATTTATCTTTTAGAATATTTATTTATATAGGGTTTATTTATGGTATATAATTAATATACATGTTTTTCTTTTCTTCCTGGGTATACTTGTTGTACATTGTATGTTTGTCTATCCTATTATTTTACTCTCCAACTCAGTTACTCTAAGGTTAGCTGGAAGAGATCCCTTATAGGGATAAGCTCGCCCTTGTAATATTTTTTTTTTGATTGTGTCGAATTTTATCTTATGTACAATAAAGTGCTTACTACTACTACTACTACTACTATTTTTGTATTTGTTACGAATAAACTTATTTCTATCAAGTGTAATCTAAACTTTATAAGCTCTAGCGTAGTTTTCGTTCCAATTCCTGTTACCTTCCGACACTATTCGCTGTGAGAAAAAACTTATGCCTTCATAAAGTGACCCATTTGCATTGGGATTTGGGATATTTCGTATTGTTATCTTGCAAGATTTGATTACCGACAGATAAAGAACGGACCAGGGGCTGGGCAAGATCTACTAATGCGATTCAGTTTAGGACCTAATCTGAATCCCGATGTGTTAGATCCATAATATAGTAAAGGTGCATTCAGACCAAACGAGCATTCGCTATTCTAACACACACAACACACGTTACACAAAACGTGATTCCTTGATTTCGTGGAGTGGGGGATAGAATAGCGAACCCTCATTTGGTCTGAATGCACCTTTACTGACAAGGCGAACGTAAACCGAATCGCAGTTTAGAAATTAGGTATCCGCTGAAAATGGTGAAAACAATAACAACTTTTAAATAATAGTCACGCTTATGCTTAATGATAGCCGTGTGGTGACGGCAGTAAGAATACATTTGTCACCACCCCAACTCCTCCTGCGGGTGTCGTAAGAGTTGACTAAGAGATTGAAGTGTCACTGACCATTCTACAAGATTGATAATGGGCAGCAGCGTCATCATAGTGAACACATTACTGAGATCGACAATCCGCTTGACCAGCGTGGCGATTATGGGCATTTACCTCCTATTGCGTCTATACGCATAGTTAATAGGAGAGGCCTACGTCCATCAGTGGACTAACATAGGCTGATGGCGATGATGATGATGATGACGCTTATGAAGTTACCCCTTGTTATTTACCTGAAACCACATCTCTAAAGCTTTCAGAATAACATTCTACATCCAGTCCTGATTGGCTTAACGCTATCTGGCGATTTTACTGTTATTTTAGTATGCAATTACATGCCTCGATGGCCCCGTGGAGATTTCTTTGCCCAGTTAAAAGCATTAATTACAATTCCTTGAACATTCCATTTTTCTTTTCTCAAATATACAGTCTTGGTCATTGAATACGGGTTAGGTGGATTTTTTCATACAAAATAATGCAAACCTGTTAATTTGAAATATTGTTCTTAAATGTTTATAGTATAGATAGAATCTTTTTATAAATCAGGTTGTATTAACATTTCTTTGATTTTATAATTTAATCCGAAAAAGCATTAGAATCGTCGTTAGATTGGTTTGTAAAGACAATAAAGTTTATATAAATTAAAAGAATTTATAAGTAATTATAATTAATGTTAGCATTTTAAAATGTATTAATGTATGAGAAAAACATTGTACGTTTTCGGTAGTAACAACAGCTTTACCCTTTATATTTTAAAGACAAACGGGTCTTAATCGCGTAAACTTACGTTTAATTATATCCTGACGTTTCGGGCATGACGTTACACCCGTGGTCGCAGGCAGACTCAAAATATGAGTGATAATCGTGAAAGTTTAAATCAATATATAGCTTTACCCTTTACAGGCATAAAGAGTAAAATTGTTGTAACTACCAAAAATGTACATGTACAGTCGTCGTCAAAGATATCGTTACGGTTTAGGTGTCAACTATAATAATTACACGACCTTAATGTTAAAGCAATAAAGCCGTGTAAATATATTTTGACACCTGAACTGACGTCTATGACGTCGACTGTACCATCTGCTTATTGTACCTGCACAGTTTAAACAATAAATATTTCTGATTCGGATTCTGCAGTGTTAGGTATTCACTATGGAAACCGCGACGCTGTCAGCGCTGTTTCAGCGCTGCGGCAGCGTCGAGCCTAAAAACGGTATTCACTAATAATGTACTTTAAACGACAACTAGTGCTCGTCGACGAATGCCACGTGAGCTGGAACTACACTGCGTCGAGAGTTTGACGTTTAATGTATGAACTTCGTATTCTCTAACAAAAAACAGCGATAAACTCTGCCCACAACCTCGCTCACAGCCTCGATTCCTAATGTCAAATAAAACAGCTAGGATTTTAGATAAGGCTGTCTCGACGTCGAGCTCGTTGACGAACGCAGAGTGGAATGTGTGAACAAGAGAATAGCATAGCTGATTCAAAATGGATGGTGAGTTACTAGAGCCGCTTTTCATCTAAAAGCAGACTCCAAGCAGACTCCTATATGTCAAGAAATGGCATTAGCCGGTCAGAAAAAGCTCAGTATCAAACGGGCAATAAATGTATCAACTATCTCACCTCACTCCAGACGCGATTTGACGTTCACCGGTTACTTTGAGACATTTATCGCTCTTTTGGCATTGATATAAGAGATTTGATGAGCTTTTTTCCGCCAGCCTATATCGAAGGTCTGTAAACAGATGAGTGACCAAGACCAGAATTACACCTGTTAGTTCTTATTGGGGGACAAGTTTAAAAATAATGGTCCATATATTAGAATGATGCGAAATGTATTGTCCGATGCAAAGTATAACCCCCGTTTGTATTATATTTTATTTTTTTATGTGACCACGAACTGAGCTCTCAACCCACCTGATGGAAAGCAGGAACTGAGGCCCATGGACATAGTGATCAAAAAATCACTATGCGCTGCCTACCCTGAGGACATAGATGAATTGCCTCTATCTATGCCTGTAATTACACTGGCTATCTTACCTCCAAACCGAAACACAGCAGTGCAAACACTCCTATTTAGCGGCAGGTCAACGGGTTGAAAGACGATGGTAGATACCCGGGCGTGCAGGGCGTGCAGGGTCCTGCACGAGGTCCTACCACCAGGAAAATATTATTTTTCGAACTAGTGCGGAAAAGTAAACTTAACAAACATGAATCGAGTTTAATTTCTCATGTCAAGAACAGCAGGAAAATTGTTTGAATTTAGGCCCATGAGTGAGCTTAATTAGACCGGTCTCCACAAACAGCACCCGTTCACGAGTATGACGCGTATCTCAGCCATCGCCTCGTCAATTGTTATACAGGCGTGTTCAGATATTTTTAAACACTCCGGACGCTAAAATATGTATATCTGATAGAGACTGTGCCTACATATATTGTAAAACAAATATGTAAGTTAGGTACAAATTGTTTTCATGGTCCAAGAAACAAGCAAAACGTCAATTTCGTTTAGGTACCTGCGTCTAAAATAAGGAAATACGAATTTTGCAATGTTTCTCGACGAGAAAAAATTTAATTAAGTACATAATTAAATCAGGTAGGTAAGTAACGTCTAGGTCTGAAGTGCAGGGCTAACAACGAACGGTACGCTTTTTAACGAAACTGGCGTATAAAAAAGAATATATTTTCTTTTTGTTTAGGTACATGCATTCGATAACCGGCCGTGTGGTGATGGCAGTAAGAATACATTTGTCACTACCCCAACTCCTTCTGCTGGTGTCGTAAGAGTCGACTAAGGGATTGAAGTTTCACTGACCATTCTTTGATAGATGATTGATAGGCAGCAGCATCATCATAGTGGGCACATTACTGCGATCGCCAATCCGCTTGCCCAGCGTGACGATTATGGGCATTTATTACCTCCTAACGCATAGTTAATAGGAGAGGCCTACGTCCAGCAATGGATTTTCATAGGCTGATGATGATGATCATGATTCGATAACATTCAAAGTTTGCAGGCTTAGCCAAGATGCTGTTCTCCAATCGTATACGATAAGGGATAAGTCACGTTACCGACCACGATAATTGGTGTATTCCACGTGAGTGTCGGGCACATGACTCCGTTCTTCACGTACTTCTAAGAAAGTTATGGATACAATTATTGGTGTCAAATTACAAAATAAATTACATGAATAAATCCACTTCGCAGGCTTCGTCAGGTAGGTACAAAAATAGATCCGCCACAGGCTTAGTCACACTACAATCAGTGATAAAATCCGCCACAGGCTTCGTAAATATTACATTATATTACAAGTAATTACAAAAGTCCACCCCGGGTCGCATCTGGTCCAAAGGTTCCCATGACACTAGCAGCATTTCCACGCTGAATCGCTAGGGATATTTGCTGGACCAGGTACGACCCGGAGCGAGGATCGCAGCCCCTATCCCTAAGTCGGCGACCCAGGTCCCTGATGAAATCTTTGGCCTCCGCACCCCATGATCCTACAGTCTCCACCGCAACTGGTATAAAATCATACGTTGGTTCCAAGGCAGAATACTTCGAATGCTTTTGCCTAGCTGCGTATTCTGCAGCCGATCCAGCAGACCTTGTGGTATGGCTCAGGTGGGATGGGGCAAAAGATTAGAGGTTAGATTATTGGTGTATCTTAATTTTATTACTGAGTGTTTGTTTTTATAGAGAATTCTCGCACTTTCCATATATTTCTAAGATAGCTGTCATAGCCGTCACGTTCCCGATAAAGTAGTATTTTTCGTGGAATGCTGCAATCAATATATGGAAAATGGTCACGTGACTTTTCGTACGAATCTATAATTCTCATACATTTATTACTTATCGCTTATCGTATACGATTGCAGAATCGCATCTTGGCTAGGTCTGCTGATGTCAAAGAGTAGTCATTGCTACTCAATCGACCCACTAGCAAACTGCGCTATGAAGACTGCTATGCTATTCTCTTATTCACACATTCGACGCTGCGTTCGTCAACGAGCTCGACGACCAGACAGCCTTCACTTCGACGTAGAGCGCAGCGCTGCGAAAAACGGTATTCATTAACGTAGAACAGCTCGTCGTCGAACTGTAGGCGGTAACTCTCGACGCAGTGTAGTTCCAGCTCACGCCGCATTCGTCGCCGAGCGCTAGTGTCGTTTAAAGTGCATTAGTGAATACTATTTTTAGGCTCGACGCTGCCGCAGCGCTGACACAGCGCTGTTAGCAAGGCGGTTTCCTTAGTGAATAACACTGCTGATGAACATGATTGGTTGCAAACAATTTGTACAAACATAATAATTTTTGTGTTACAAACTTAAATGTTGTGTAAGAACTTATGGCAGTGAAAATAGGCGACAAATCCAAATTTATTTTCTAATAGCGATTTAAACTCGCCTCTTCTGTCTCTGCGTGATCGAATCTAAAATGAGGAGATCCGTAGGCGAACTAAAGTTACTGACATAGCCCTCCGGATTAGCAAGCTGAAGTGGCAATGGGCACATGGGCAGGCCACATTGCACGCAGAGCAGATGGTCGATGAGGTCGAAAAGTGCTCGAGTGGAGACCACGGCTAGGCAAACGCAGCGTAGGACGTCCACCCAGAACATGGACAGACGACCTTATGAAGGTCGCCAGGACACGCTGGATGCAGGTCGCATCTAACCGGTACATGTGGAGGTCCAGAGGGGAGGCCTATGTTCAGCAGTGGACGTCTCATGGCTGAGATGATGATGATGATGATGACACGATTATTTTTTTTAAATCGATCGTCTCTTTTGTTTTGATTAAGATTATGTACTTTTTACTTTAATTTTTTTGCATTCGACCCAGGTACCAGATGGTAAAAATAGAAATGTCCAGATCATCTGTATCCAATACACTGTGGCTTCACCAAGATAGCTCCCCGGCACTTAGCGCTCGAAAAAACACATTATGAGCGGAGTTTTACGAGAATACTTCGCTCAGGAACTCCATCCTCTATTCCTGCGCTGTTCTGATTGGCTAACGAGATCTGGCTCTAGATCATAATAATTACAAGTGTGACAAATGTAAAATATCTCTCTTACCGAGGTCACAGCCATCCGTAGGCTACGGCTACCGCTTACTATCGAACGGTCGGTGTGCTTATTTGCCACCAACATGAAAGCATTACTAATGGAGTTATTACATCGTTAATAAACTACTTTTACTTTCGAACAATTTTTTTTTCAGTGTTAACAGCAAAAAATTTTTATACCGATATCTTACTAACTCGACAGCTATTTACCATATATTAATTTCCCATAAAATTTATTTTATGCATCAGATCCTATAATAATCTATAGACAAGTGAAGTTGTAATATTTTGATGACCAAAAGCTGCCACAGCTGCCTCATATGTCCGAACTGTTCGAAAGTAACGGTTAATAAAGAAATAGCTCAATAATCAGTCACATAATATTAGTTGAAAGCAAGTGTCTACTTAAATGCTGGGAAAATGATAGCTCAAAGAGTCGATTTCGTATCGAAATCGTGGTGCGAAATGATTTTTTTGACCAAGGGCCTATTTCTCAAAAGCTTGTAACTTGTAACACAAACGGAAGTCCTAATTAATAGTGTTAAAAAGAGACTTCCACTTGTACAGGTAAATTCACTAAAGCTGGCACGAATGGAATAAATGAAATGAATGACATCTATCATTATTGTGTGTATGCGGCCTTGCTATACCAACCTGTATCTACTGTCATTTTGACATCCACACATAGATACTTTCTGTTACCTACTCGATCCATTCGTGCCAGCTTTCGTGAATTTACGTGTATAACAAGTTACAAGCTTTCGAGAAATAGACCCCAGTATTGTATGTACATTTTTTTTGTAATCGACTCGAAGTACGGATTCTAAAACAATCTTACACTGGTTCTCGTATTTCTTTTGCTCGTCTACACTCTGGCAATGCAACGAGATCTGTATCCGACATCTGGCCCACTATCACAAGGTTCCTCGTCTAACTAATTACTGTATACCTTATGGCCTTTTTAAAGGCAAGCATATTTTCTAGGTATGACTTGAAAGTGGAAAGATTACGAGTTGTTTTATGAATTTATGGTTATGATTATATTATGAAAGAGTTGCATGATATTGTAATCTAATTAGAGTAATTTAGTACATTACGACACGAGTGCGAAAAACATGAAATTCGAAACGAGTGGCGATGTTTTGGAACACGACCGATAGGGAGTGTTTTGAATCGACACGAGTTACGAATTTCGATTTTGCACGTGTTTCGTACGACGTTTTTTAGTACAGATGGCCCTCCGAAGTTTTAACCTGACGTAAAATGACCCACTTCCCGCACTAGAGCCTAAAAAGCACCATCTGTACTAAAAAGGATATTTGGGTAAGGCCGCGGATTTTGACGAATGTGACACAGACATAGCATAAAAAAAAATACGTTACGTTACCATAAAAAGCAACGAAAGTTACTATAAAGCTCAGCTCATACTGGTATGAACTCTGATTAAATAAAGGTCGTAAAAAAAAACATATTTATATCACTAAATAGTTGTTTTAATCAGATATAATAATCAACCCATATAATGTAATTTCTCATACTTAGTAATTACTTAAATTAACAGTATTTATAAATGTTTAAATGCCATAATCTTTGGAACTAAATAAACTAAATAAATCACCATAAATGCTTAAATAGAAATTGACCCGTTATTAATTAACACTATTACACGCGTTAATAATTATACTGTATTTCATTAGCCCTAGGGGGGTAAAATTACCCACTGGAAAAAGCTAATTACTTAAAAAAACGCAAATCAAAATACCTAAATAACAAAATAATTTGATTTGTTTCGCAAACACTTGTTACAGTATGCTGTCATTCAAAATCTAATAACTCATTGAAATTTGTGAATTTCTGTGTGCACTTCCCTTTACCACATATTTTCGTTACGTAACATAAAAAATACGTTACGTTTTGTATAAATGTAACGTATTCGTAACATAAGTGTAACGTATATTTGAAAAAAGGTTGATTATCTTGGTAAATAATTGCAATCTGAACATAATAATACATGCTACTGACGTTTGAAACTAAAGCCTTTCGTATGAAAAAACAGCCGTTTAATAATAATCACTACTTACCGTAAAAATCACACTACCACTTTAGACGTTTTTTGCTAAAACTTTCGCCGCGTGCACTGTGACAACCATTTGTTAACGAATTAATGGGAGTGAGTGTGCCTATGGGTGTTGCCCTACTAGAATAAGAGTTCCTAGTGTCGATAAACAAATTTCTACCAACATTGGCTTAAATATGACCTTAAAAAAGCGTTACGAAAGTATCGTAACGAAAAATTGGAATTGGTGACCCAAAAAGTAAAGGGAAAGAAAACAGTAAAATTGTTCACATATCATAAGTCCTCAATGAACGAAGCAATCGTTTATCATTCTAATTTGGTTTAAAATCAAACATTTAATGCTGACAAGTCTAATAATATGAAAAAAAAAGGTTTTAAGTACTCGTAGTCGAAAAAATTACTCGACTTACGTTACGTTTTTGGCAGAAATATTTATTTATTAATTTTAAATAAAGAGCTAAATTAGCTATTTCATTTGATTACATGTAACTGAGCATAGGGGAATATTTTAAAATTGATCAGAGTTCTCTAGATGTTATCAGTTTTTTTTTATGAGCAAGACAAATTTTAAGCTCCGAATTCGTCAAAATCCGCGGCCTTACCCATTTATAACACAAAGTACAAATGTGACATGGCATTATCGCGCTAGCGAGATAGATCACTCGTCTCTTTTTAACCTTTTAATCGATGTGTACTACGATAATAAAAGACTCAGGTTTTAACGTCTTAAATCGAAAATCCCGAAACAGCTGCTAAATTAAGGTAATATTTTACTAATCAATGAAAAACAAACAGAAAAGCAATCGATACATTTACTTTGAATTGAAATTAACTTTCAAAATAATTATGGTAAAAAGCCTCGAAGATTCTTGTTACCTAGCCCAATACAGTATAACAGTTGAACAATTTCTTAAAAAAAACATTACCGGACTCTTACGGTCTGTTTCGCATTCCCAAGATAAATATCGGTCAGATAAATTTATCACTATCCTTTTCTTTAGGCATATAAAATAAAAGTATAGCTAACAATTATCTGAGAGATATATTTCATTTGGGTATGATGAAACAGCGGCCCTACCGCGAACTTCGAACGTCGCAAATTTCGAGGATTTGTCTCTCTTACTCTAATGACACTGACGTTGGAGTGACAGAGAAAAATCCTCGAAATTTACGAATTTCGATTTTCGCGGAAGAAGGCCAGGCCCTTACGCCAAGACTAGACGATCAGTGTTTATTGACAATATAAAATTACTGTCTAATTTTGTGACACAAAAGCGAGTAAGAGAAATAACTATATGACATTGTCAATCAATACTGATCATCAAGTCTTCGCCTTGAATAATAAATCAAATTATTTATTATACGTTTCATTTCTTCTCATTGTTTCTAACACTAATACATGCAGCTCTCGCTTTCTGGCTTCCTCATCTCTTAGACTTTGCATTTTCAGTTCGTGTTCCTCTTGTTCATATTTGAGCTGGTTTTTCAAAACCTCCTTCTGTAATTTCACCAACTCCAGTCGTTCATCACCAAATGTCTCCAATTTGTTGGTTACTGATGATTTTGATGTTTTCAAAGCATGGGACACTCTAGATTTTATTGCTTTAGGGTTCCATGCTGCCCATTTGCTTTGAGATTCTGTGAACATTATGAACATCTTTAAAGTTTCCAACCAAGCCATAAACACTCTGCTACACTGAAAACTACATGAACGTACAGTACCGGTCAAAAGTTTAAGTTCACTCCTTGATACAAAATAGACTTTCGAACAATATTTTTTTCCCCTCACTAGCTCGTAAAGTGCTCGTTTATCCTTTAATACGAACGTGTAAAAACGCATATTATTCACTTGTGTGGCAAAGTAATGATTTTGGTTTTGGAATAACAAAACGTAAAATGCTCATGGAAATTGTTCCATATTAATGATAATTAAATAATTTGTTTCAGAATTTAGTGTAAAATACAAACCTTTATATAATATGATGATTTTAACATATAAATCCTAAAATTCCATAAGTAACAATTGTTTTAGTGAATGATGATAAGATGACTAGATGCAATCACAAAACGCAGAAAATGTCAACGTCAACATTGTCAAAGAATATTATAGGTTATAATCTTTATTTACCGACTCGAACACGCATACAAATAGTAAACTAAACAACTTTCAGGGTGTTCTGTTATAATTTTGTAAAAATAATGAATGAGAATGATTTAATAATGCATTGGCGTTGGTGTGCAACTACAGGAATGTGTTAAAATCGTGCTGCGTTTACTTTTTCGTGCTAAGTTTACTGCGACAAAATCTTGCATTAAATACATGATGCATTTGGAAAATTATTATCACTAACCCGATGATGATTGTAATGTGAACAAATAATTACCTTTTTTGAGTTTCCTCGCTATAATGAGGGGAAAAGTTTTGTGTTACACACGGGTGCAAATGTATTTTACTTCTCGTATGTTAAAACACTCGCTGCTCAGGATTCTATTTTAGAACCACTCGCTTCGCTCGTGGTTCAACTATAGAATCCTTTCGCTTGCTCGTGTTTCAATTTCATACTCGCGGGTAAAATACAACTTTGCACCCTTGTATAACAAATAACTATTTTCCAGTGTCAAAATATTTTTTCTACCGATGTCTTCCTAATTCGAGAGCTATTAATTTCCCATAAAATCATAGGCAAGTCAAGTTGTAATATTTTAATGATCATTAGTACGAACATCGCGGCATGACTGCCCAAAGCTGCCACAGCTGCCTCAGTTGTCCGAACTGTTCGAAAGTAGGTAACTGTTAATTAAATAAGAATAGCTCAAAAATCAGTCACATGTTAGTTGAAAGCAAGTGTCTACTTAAATGCTGGAAAAATGATAGATCAAAGAGTCGATTTCGTATTGAAATCGTGGTGCGGACTTAAATTTTTGACCGGTACTGTACCCTTCCTCATATAAAATAAACAAAACAATACCTCTTGTAGGTTCACTTCTAAAGCTATTGTTCGTATCATCAGGAACGTTTTCTTTTCCATGGTTTTCTGGAAATAAAAATTAAACACATTTTGAAATCAGAAGCAGCTAAAACAACGACATTATTCCCACAATCTCTCTGCTTTGCCTAAAGGTTGACTGGTAGAGAATGCCTTATGGCATTAAGTCCGCCTTTTGTACGTTAAGTTTTTTTCTTTTGTGCAATAAATGTTAAATAAATTAATTAATTATTTAGCTACATTTAAAAAGTCTAGTTAAAACCAAAGTTGGTCAAAAAGTAAACTGATGACTTCTGTAAAAATCGAAAGGATTAATCGTATTACTTTATAACCAACTTCAAAAAAAGGAGGAGGTTCTCGATTCAACAGATTTTAATTTTGTTGTATGTATGCTAACCGATATCTCCGAGAATCGTGAACCGATTTGATTTTTTTTTTATGATCGAACCTGTATAACCTCGAGATGGTCCCGTTGGCACGAAGTTAGGGTCTGATGATGGGATCTTGAAGAAATTGATCTCTTCAAATTTTATAGATACATGTATGGCGATTTTGTTAATTTTCATTCATTTACAAGAATCTGCATTCAGAAAGTAGGATTTGAGAAAAACCAATGATGGAAACAAATCGAGGCTCTTGGAGAAATCGGTTGAAGTGGGTTTTTTTAATTTTTAATTTGGTGATTATTGCCCAACTGTGGTTAAACATACCATGCCCGGCTTCGGTGCATTCAACCTCCATCGTCAGGGGTGCAACGACTGTAACTTCATGTTCTGGGTCAACATCTAAAATACAAATAACAGTCAAGAAAGTATAATCATCTTTTCAGCTAATATCGTATTGTATGGCTAGTCTTTATAATCAGTTACCTAAAATTATGGAGTGCCCTACAAAATCGTTATAACCTCGTAAGTCCCACCTCCACCATATTATTTTGTTTAAATCCAATTTTGAACATTTATTTGTATGTAGGAATAGTGGTGCTCTAAGACTATAATAAAATCTAATTTAACTGTCATGAATCACTGTTATACTATTATCAATATTATCATGATTGTTTAACACGTTCCCTGTACATGCATCACATGTGGATGCATTTGAAGGTATTGATGATACGTGAATGCAGCATATATGATGCACGACCCTATTTAAATATAGGGATATTTTGAAATTTGCACGCACGTACGTTTACACGTATTGGCGGACTTTTAATACTGTTGCCAGGTTATGCTTGAAATTTTGTACGAGAATTTGCACGTGAGAGCTAGGTGACACTATCGATTTTAGCTGCACATGGAACGTGTTAATAAAGTAATCTTATTCAATATCTCTCTTGATAAGTTAGATTGGCGTTGAAATTCCTCATTATATTGTATATTAATATATTGTATGTGATATTGTAAATATACATAATTTGCTAGGGATATCATGTTTCAGGGTCCCGTTTCTCGAAAGCTTGTAACTTTTGTAATACAAGTGTAAGTCACTTTTTATCGCAATGAATAAGATAAGCTCTTCCGCTTGTATTACAAGTTACAAGTAACAAGTATGCAAGTGCGAAAGAGCATGATAAACGGCAAATGTCATCTGCTAAGTAAAGTGGAAGTTCTAACGGAATTTACTTACTAATTACTTTTATTTGCCTCGTTAGCTTGGTTCAACCTCAACATGATGCTCCGTCCTCTTATTACCAGTCGGTTAAAATGCTGGTAACAGCCTGCAGAAAGTAAGACCTCGGACATAAATGTAAATAAACTAATTAAATCCAACTCATATCATATTAGATTAATGCAATTTCATGAGCAGATACAGATAAGCCTAATAAATACGAAACACTAACCAGTTCTAGAAAATTAAATGTATTTTGTTACTATTTCATTTTTATTTACAACAGGGATTTTGACATTGTGGTTGACTTTGACATTATGACATTCCATAAGATTTGTCATCTTCTTGTTTTTTATTTTGAAAGAGGTTCACTGATCACTAATCCACATGAACCGTTTTGTGAAATTAATTCCTTAGATCAAAAGATCTATGTAGGTTAGGTTAGTTACATTGAATTTATGTATATCGGGAACCTTAATGACCAAACGCCGGTTTCGCGGGGGCAAAAATGTACCAGTGCTAGTGATTCATTAAATATCGACTTAGTTTATCGATATCCATAAAAATATTTTTTCAACCATCATTATCATAACTAAACTAATGGCTAAGTTGGAATACGTTTAACTATGTGCAAACCTCTTTCATTCATACTTATCGCAACTATAAACAACCGATATCTGACATTGACTCTGTCGAGTCACTTTTGTTGAATCGTTGAATAATTCATCTAGTACCTACAACAATATTATTTTGCATTCCCATCAATTAAATCTACCTTTTTGTTTCTTAAGGCGGCTAAAAATGCCACTCAAGAAAAAAGTATCCGGAAAAAAAATAGAACTGAGTCATAAAACAGAATTTCATCAAAATTATAAATTGTTTGAATTTGCTCCAATTACTACAGATGACCTAGAAAAGTCGTTTAGTTGGCTAAAATGGATATTGTCACCCAGGCGACGAAGATTAAAGTATGAAAATGTAGAAAAAATTTTGATTGTATGATTATGAAAATTATATTATATTAAAATTAAATATTAAAGATAGTTAATTCCTCCAAATGTTTATTTTTGTGTATATAGTTTCCTTCTTCATTCAAATTCTTGAAATTACACAACGGTTGTACGACATTTTTATCGATATCAAATAATAAAATTAGTTGAATGTGTCCTCGCACTATTAAACGTCAGTACATATTTGCCCCCGCGAAACCGGTGTTTGTTAATGACAGCCGAGCTAAGAGGGGTAGGATTTTAGCTACTCGTTACTAACAGTACTCAGAATCTTGTATCTACGCATCTACGCAGTAGTAGAAAACGAATGGAGAGTTCTAAGCTTGCGTCCATGCATAGATGCATACCCCATAGAAATAACTTCCTTCGTAAGAATGTAAACCCTTCACATAACAAGACAAGAGTGAATCGTTCTATGTCTAACACGGGAATGAATTGATGAACACTGCAGTAGTGACCTTTTATACTGTCAGGTCACCAGCCACCTGTTCATAGGTTGGTATCATCTACCTGCAAACCTGCATGGACCAAGCAAAGACCACTCCAAGCAAAACATTGCTTATCGTTTTCTAGATTTAGTAACTCATATCTCCGACACGGCCATACTGACAAGACAAGCGTCCTCGCTTGTATCTGAAACAAAAACGTACATCAGTAATCTTTGTCACCACTCGGTTACTCCTGACCAAATTATCTGTCTACGTAAAATCAACTCAACTCAAGGAAAATAATTTTATTCTTTGCAACTGAATTTAGGATCACTTAAAGTCAATTCATTACCAACAATTTAAATGCAAGACCAGACAAGTACCACCTGGCTTTCATAGCCACCTTTTACGTAAAACACATGACGGCAAACTTTCGGAAGCAGGTCTCTCATTCGTGGCCTATTGGTTATCACATAACCACACTACGCGCATCCCCAAGGGATCGCCGAGTCAACCCTATGACTCTACGGTCTCTACAAGACCCGACCTCCGCCAGAGCTTATCGCGCACCGCGTACCCACGGACTACTCAAAGGTAGACACCGACTTCTAACGGGCTACGGCTACGATCAAGGCTCTGGTACGGTCGACCAACCGAACTGAGAACCTCATCCTTAATACCACAACAATCTTCATCTACTTCAATTGGTACTTGCCTTTCTAGCATTTTAATTAACAACAAAATGTTATCTGTATTCAGTCATCATGAACTTCAATTTGTTAGACAATTTTGATAGTGCCACCAGCTCAGTTTTAGTTACCAGTAAAATCAAAATTAAGGAACCCAAGTCACGTTTATGTCCATCGTAAACTCACATTGTGACATAGTCACTTCATCCCGTTTAACAACAATAACTTTTTTTTTTTTTGGCATTACCAAAATGATCTCAATTAATGAATGATTCAAATGAGTCAACCTCTCGACTCAAACAAAAACGTAAATTACTCAACCAGGTTACACCATTACCACCAGATTTCATTTTTGTCCATCGGATTGTTAGGATCCAATAACCTATCAGAAGTTAGAACCATCTCAGCCGCGTAAGTGCTACTCCTCGCAAAGAGTATACTGCACATAAAAAGCAGTCCACGTGGGTGGATTTCATCAAGAAAATTTTCACCATACAAAATTTTATTTTTTTTCTTTTATTAATTAAATTCATAAATATGTATCTAGAAATGTTAAGTTATATTTATTAGAGTATCTTGTTATGATTCCACACTAATTTGATGCATAATTTCGAAATTATAGGCATCAAAAATATTTTACACGAGATGGTGATGACGACCATGCCATGGTTATGATTTTTTAATGGATGGTGATGATACTATGTGTATGGTAATGACGATTTACTATATCATAAGATTCATAAGGGTATTAAATCAAACAATTTTCAGTCAAATCAACAATGTATTTTCAAAGCGCCTTTGAATGTTTGTAGTTTATTCCAAACTTCCAAGCGAGTTTAGTTCCTGTCTCCTGACATTCCTGTACCAAAGAAGATTTTGTCGCTGGCTTCTTTAGAGTCTTCACTGCTGCCTGACTATCCGTGTATATGACCACGGCTCTCGTCTGCTGCACTTGCTCCTTTATGAGCCTTACGCACCGTAGTATGGCACAAACTTCTGCCTGAAACACACTCGTATACCTACCAAGTGGGACAGATACCTTTTCCCCTAATTTCGGGATAACTATATAGTAGGTATGCCTGCTCCAGCTAGACCTGTGGAGCTTCTTATCGAACCGTCAGTGAAGCATATCAACGTCGGATGTGCGACGTTTACCTTCCAGTTGTCCCTCTCCCCAATATGTACTCTATATTTCTTATCGAATATCTTCTTCCTCTTTATGAGGTCATTGTGAGTTACCATCATTTCCATTTTAGATAGTACCCTATCTTGTATTACTTCGTGTCGCTTGTGTACGCAACTTCCTCTCCATTCCTTGTATGCCTTCATTCGGTACCACTGTTCCACGGCCCTCTTTTCTGCTTCTATATGTAGCGCCTTTATACCTAGTACTACCTCTAAGGCGTGTGTCGGGTTGTCGGGTTGCCTCTGCACCTTTGCTAGGTACCTCTGATATTTCTTAATATGTGCTCTGTGCCTCCAGACCACCGCTCCATATAGTACTCGGGAAGTATTATCGCCTTGGAGATCCACTCCAATATGCTCGACTTTAACCCCCATTTCCTTCACACCGCTCTTTTTTATTGATACAGTGTTCTTATGGCTTTCGCCGTTTGTTCTTTTACATGAGTTTTGTACCTGAGCGTGCTACCCAGAGTCACCCCCAGCCCAGATACTTTTGCTCGTTTACCAACTCCAGCTCCTTGTCATGTACCCTTATGGGCCTCATCTCTTCTGTCTTCCTTTTGTTAGTGAATAACACGAGCTTCGTTTTTGATGGATTTAAATCCAGTCTCTCTCTCTGCACCATTCCAGCACTTTTTGGATACTACTGGCCATTATGTCCCTTATGGTGCTTAGTACCGGTCCACGTTCGACTATATAGCACTCCGTCATCGGAGTAAGCTTGCATATATAGGCCCCCCTTATTTTCTTCACTAATGAGTACAAGTCCACCCTGTGGGAAACCTCTTTTAGGACTAATTGACTTTTTATATTCCGCCCAGTGTCGCCTTTATAGATCTACACTTGAGCAATTTCCCTATCCATAGCGCTATTGTCTTGTTGACTCCTTCCCTTCTCAGACTTTTCTCTACCGCTGAACATTTAATGGCACTTGCTACTACAAGAAAAACCAAAAATTATGGACCAATTTACAAAAATTGTCAACTCCATACATACAGGATCATAACCATCCATTGCTTCAGTACCGGTGTTGACACGCTCGGTGTTGACGATTTCACACAAAATCCTAGATTATTTTAGAACACTAATACTTAAAGCAACGTCAACGCCTCACTAGTAAGTTCCTTTAAGGTTACGTATACCCAAGTAATTAGTTTAAATATTATTAAATTACTTACTGTAAACCACTCGTGGATGGTTATGACGCCACAGCGTGTTAATCACTTATTGCAGTCACTTTTTTATGATTTTTTTTTGGTTTGAGCCCGCAAAGACAAACGTGTACTCGGTTCCGCTGTTTCACCTGAATTGAGGAGGCGGGCGTGGGTACACCCGGTATATTTAGACGCACGAGTACAAAACTACCTCAACTTTGACAGTGTGCTTACGGTGTTGATGAATTTTTGGTGTTAAACTTTTAAATATTTTAAATAGTACTTACGCGATGAAGGATTTTTATCATATTTTTTTGAACGTTTAACAACAATATTTAAAAACGATTACTGAAGTAAAATTCGCAATCGTACGTTTGATTTGCGATAATTTTCAGTACAAATATGGAGGTTCAGATTTTTTTGTTAGATGGTGATGACTTTTGACATATAAAACATTTTATTAAAATGAAACTATTTAGATTTCGATTATTTTGATCAAAGGGCCTTAAAGATAAAACTACTGAATAACGAAAAGAATAAAAATCAAAGTAAAAAACCTAAAATATATTTTTTTAAACACCGAAACGCAATTTTTTTCCGAGTTTTGAAATCCACCCACGTGCACCTTTTACATGCTTCGGAACTTCCGATGCGATTATTAGATCACGCTCAGTCCCTCGGACTTGCTCTCGGTCCATTGAAAGCTCACATGAGTGATGATTTGAATTCATTAAATTTAAAAATTATTTAGGTACTCGTTTAATCAACCCAGGGAATTAAAATCAACTTCATTAACATTCGAATAGACTAGTCAGTCTATGTACTTACTACTTTACTAGCCAGTAACAGATATAGTTCTACAATAGTCAAATGAAACACTTCAACAAACCAACAAATGGGTTACAGTACTCTAAAGTTGGTCTACCTCCATCCGGTAACCAAAACCACAGTTGCTTCCATCCAGCAACAACAAAATTGGTCTACCTCCATCCGGTAACCAAACCAAAAACACATCGACCGATTACACCATCAAACCAAACGCATGCCACCCACAATCGTGGCCGCACGGAGACGGAAAAATAGATCCGATTTTACACCTACGATTACGAATGATAAAATGGTGTATGCAGTCTGAGAAAAGGTAACCAAACTGAATGTAAAATGTTTCATTCTACGATTGCAAACTAAATGACTAATTCCAATAATTATAATCCACAACTTTAATTAAGCTAAAGTAGTCAAATTGAAACTATGGACAGCCCACATAATGAGAAATGACTATCACCACCATCATCATCATGACCACTAACATGATCATCACCATAACCACCATCATGATCATCACCACGATCACTACAATGATCACCATCATGACCACCACCATGACCATCATCATGACCACCATCATGACCATCATCATGACCACCATCATGACCATCATCATGACCACCATCATGACCATCATCATCACCCTTCAGAAATTATTATAACCGATCTCAATGCGTTTAATAAAACTAGTTTGTTTTAAACTTGCGTAACTGTAACATTGATGTCTAATTTAGTTTCAATTTTGCATTTCTTCCTCCATTTTTTTTTCAACTCTATAGAATCGAAAGGGAATAAACCCTCGATGGCTACAACAACATTAGTTTCACCAATTAGCTCAGACCTCAAATAGCCCAACAAAAATGTGAACTGCTCAGCGGATTAACAACGTGTCCACACCACGTGCTGCACCACGTGTTCACGGTAGGCAGTAGCGACACCTGCTACGCCACCGGGCATGACATCAACAACTTGCAGGCCGGCAGCTCGTTCTGACTCACCATGTAGAACTGTAATCATCAAATTGTACGATATCATTTTTATCACAAAAACAAAGTAAAGTCAAAGCCGACTGATTTCCTTTTTTCAAGTAGACTAGCAATAAGCAGTTTTGAACAGATGTTGAGATAATTGGAATGCTAGACCTAATCATAACACTAAGTACCTAAAGTTTGAGGTTAGACACTGACCTCATCTTATACTCGACATCAAAATAAGATTGTGCTTCACTTTACTATAATCAAATTAATCTCGCAAATAATAAAACGTATTAAGAACACAAAAACTTAACGTTACAAACAGAAATGTCAACCGTTAGTTCTTTAAATTACTGCTTCTAATTTTTCATTAAAACAATTGGAAAGAAACCTGTCCTTTAATTTCCGTTGCTCCAAAATAACCATAGAGTTGGCGTCTTCAATTCTTAATTTCTTGGACATAGGTATCGCAAGAAATTGAGCTCGTTTCATCGTCACAGCATATTCATCATGGATGAAACTGTAGACTACTATGACAGTGAGCTTGTTGATCTTGAAGTTGAACATCTGTAACGGTAATTTCACACTCATAGAAAATTTTTAACACAAGGCATGGATTGAAAATGTTTATCACTATCACAAATTAATTTTTGGTAGACTCAAAAACAAAACAAAACAAAGGGCTACCTGCCCATATTTTGGTACTGCTAGTATTTCACAACTAAGTAAGTAATAAGTATGGGTCATGATATACTTTGAAATCACTAGAATTACTGTTTTAATTTTTTTTTTTTTCAATAGGGTAGGATACCTACCCACACGTTTTCTTACAACAGTAATCACAAAAAAAGAACAAAGCAGTTTTCTAAATCACGACTCAAATCAAACTTAACTGCAAACATAGTGAACAATCATTACCTTACCAACTGTTGTCGATTTTAAACCTTACCGTTTACATGTGATACAATACCAGTACTCACTGTTACGTGAGCCTTGATTCTTTATCCCACTTGCTGATATCGGGAACCCTAATGACAGCCGAGCTAAGAGGGGTAGGATTTTAGCTACTCGTTACTAACTGTACTCAGAATCTTGTATCTACGCATCTACGCAGTAGTAGAAAACGAATGGAGAGTTCTAAGCTTGCGTCCATGCATAGATGCATACCCCATAGAAATAACTTCCTTCGTAAGAATGTAAACCCTTCACATAACAAGACAAGAGTGAATCGTTCTATGTCTAACACGGGAATGAATTGATGAACACTGCAGTAGTGACCTTTTATACTGTCAGGTCACCTGATACCAACCTATGAACAGGTGGCTACCTGTTCATAGGTACCTGCAATCTGGCTACAAATAGAACTGTTCATAATATGTGTAGTGTATGTACGTATTTACTCGATAGAATTAAAAACTGAACTGAATAGATAACCAAGCTGCATTGCAGTTCTATTGCAGTTGTATTGCAGTCGTACCAACTGCAATATAACTGCAATTCGACTGCATAACAAAATTGCAGCCAGATTTCAGTTGGTGTGCGGTTGACCGAACTGCATGACAGCTGCAAGCGGACTGCACAACGGGTTTGCAGTTCTGATGCAGTTGGTCCAACTGCATCAGAACTGCCCCGAAACTGCCACTTTGCAGCTGGGTTGCAGTTGAAATGCTGTCCGTCTGAACGGGCCCTTTGTACAGTCAAGTGCAAAAATACGTATCGAAAGAATCCGCTCATAAATATGTTACGACGTTCTTATTACATAGAATTAGAGTGCACTGGGACATATTTTTGTGTACACCTTATGTTGTCTTTGACTGTACTCTGTCTAAACATGGAAATAATTCTGAAATTCAAAACGAAACTTATCCGTTACTGTAAAATGCTGTACGCTACAAGTGTTAATTGGTAATTTGCAACAAGTGCCGATACATGGAAACACGACCGAATGGACTATTTTAAATCAACGCGATAAATTTCTGTTTTCCGCATTAAATGTATTTACTGTTGGTTGTATTTATGGGTCAATGTTTCTGAAGTAATAAAAAATAAACATAAAATATAAATATCTTGGGACATCTTACACAAATTAACCTAGTCCCACGATAAGCTCAATTAAGGCTTATGATGTGGGTACCTACCAGGCGACAATATACATAAGATAATCTATAACTTTAAACTCACTTCAAAACTTAGTACCTACATTACTGATCTAAATAATAAATAATCAATTCGCCCAAATGTATTATTAATACATTTTTAGATAAATGACTTTAAGGGTAATTTTTAATAATGCAAACTAAAATCACGATCGTTTCTATTCTGTAACGAAAATTAGTCATACAAACTATACAGGGTGGCCCATTCAAATCGGTCAGTATGGGAAAGACTGAAACTATAAGACATACGAAGATTTGTTCTTAGGAACCATGTCCCGAATTTGATAAAAAGAAACTGCATTCATACATTTGAAAAATAAACTGTACCCAGCCAGGGAATCGAACCCGGTTGTTTTAAAAAAATAAACATACACTATGTCTATTCAGATATCGTTTGTGAAGGTCTTAAGCAGTAAATGTCTCTAAGAAACATGATGTCTAAAATGAATGGAATTCATTGTTTTCACGTACTTATTTTACTAGGTGTTTATTGTGTAAATCTTAAGAAAAAAAATATTTTTCTCTCATATCTATCAACGCAGTTTTCCTTATTATCAAAATCAATGACATGGTTCCTAAGAACAAATCTTCGTATGTCTTATAGTTTCAGACTTTCCCATACTGACCGATTTGAATGGGCCACCCGGTATAGCTAACCTCGTAACATAAAAGAATGACGCGCGTTATCTAATTCTTCTTTTCAGACCCTTTATTTATGTGCATTTTTTGCAATTTTATTTAACACTATTATTTGGAATGTTTGGCATATCAACAATGAAAGATTTTGACCTAATACCAAAGACAAATGACATAACGAATTTCTATTTTACGACTCATTAAAACCAGAATTTTATTGGACAATTTTACGATGCCTCAGTTCCCGACCAACTGTTCGGCTAGAGCGACCACTATAACTAAACCTTGGGTCTTATCCAGTGTGAAAGCGAACTGGAGTGAGGATTGGCTGTGGTGAAACCAACAGGCCTCGTTCGCCCGACGGTATGACCATCGGACATGAAACATGGGGCAGCCGCTAGTTTCATCATCTCATCAGTCTTTCTACACTGGACATAGGCCCAGGCGCCGATCCAGGCGGGGGGAGGTGCAAGTGCCCCCATTGCATCTGGATCTGGTCCCCTTGATACTGGACTTAGGTATGTCTAGGTGCTGTTTTAAGTGTAAAATACTATCATGTCATAGGGCAGTGCCCCCTGAATAGGCCGCTCCTATTACGTACTCTTATGGACGCATTAGATGGTAAATGCTTATAGTCATACGCTGGGCAAGCGAGTTGACCATCGTAGAGTGTTTTCACTGTGATGACGCTGCTACAACTCATTAATTTCCAATGAATGATCAGCTAAACTTGGATCCCTTAATCGAGTCTCACGACACTCACGTTAGGAGTTGGGGTGGTGTACATGTATTTTTACGGCCGTCACCATGCGGCAGCTAGTTTGCAAGACTTGTACATGTAATGTATCGATATCCTACTGTGTATCTTTGTGGCCCTTCGATAAAGACTGCTCAACTGCCAACCTCATGCGGCACAAGTGTCCAACCATACATAGTAGCATAAATCTGCCGTTTGCAGTTGAGACTCAAGGTCCCTGAGGTGGAAGTGGCCACAAGGTCTTTAAAGAGGTGAATTTTGTATACACTGCGATTTTGATTAAATGCGTGACCAGAAGGCAAGCCTACACAGTGGGCTTTTTAAATCCGACCGATTTTAACTGTGTATTCCTCATCACATTTGGAAACTAAAATGTCCTATAAACTTTTCTAAATATCGCCTAGTTTCATAGTTATTAGTGTTATTACCAATTGAAAAAAAAAACCTATTTTCTAATTGTAATTCTCATGTATTTTCTAATCTCAGTACAAAAGGTCACTTTAACGGCGTTGGTGACATTATGGAGAATAGTTTCACGTACCTCATTAATATAATTATATCAAAAAGTGAGAAATAAAACCTTTAAAAGAAACGAGGTTTTTGTTATAAAAACCCTTAACACTAATTTTAAGTGCCCGTTTTATGAATAACATTTACTTTTTATTTTACAACACATGCAAAGATAGTAAAAACAGATAAAACTCATATAATACATATTTATGGTTTGTTTTTACATCAAAAATGCGTAGTTAAAATCTTTCGGGTTATAAGAACCCACGGTGTATAAACAACAGATCAGGATATGTCAGCGATTAGGTAACAGCGTGGTACCTGTCACCGCGCATAGTGGCCCACCGATGGACGTCTTGCCCGAAACGTGTAAAAAGTGTAATATTTGGAGAAAAACATCCTGGTTCAAACCATTCTCGACTGCGTTTGGACGCATTCCTTGTTTGCGTTCATCAAAATTTTATAGCGGCATCTATTTTTCGGTTACCTGCACTGCTATTTTATCGCATGCCGTCGCTAAAATTCAGTAGACTTTTGCTCATAGAACGCGCAATTTCTCGCATGCATCAAAAATAAACTGCCTAAGAACCGCCTTACTTATAACTGTAAAGAAATAAATATCATAGGAAATTCTTACAAAAATCTACGTTGACCCACGGTAAGCTCAATTACGTTGTATGTTGTACGTATACTAAGTGTATACCTACAGGGCGTCCCAAAGTTATGGGACATGAAGGGGAAGTACCTTAAAATATCGTAGATAGTGTATTTTGCTGAAAAAAGACTTAATGTTAATTTAAAAAAATACTTGCTTCACCCTGAAATCGAACCAACTACAATTTTGTTCGAATTTTGAACCAAATTTGTTTAGTTATGCTTTAAGTTTTAGATAGTAGGTATGTTTCTTAAGAAAAATTGTTATTTTTTATACATTCTTTCGAATGACATCATAAAAATAGGAAAAAAAATTTTTCGTGTTAAAGTAGGTTCGATGCCTAGAAATGGCAATTTTTTTGTTTTTTTTTGGAATGCAGTATTATTTAATGTCCCCTTCGCGTCCCATAACTTTGGGACGCCCTGTATATGTTTATTATGTATACTCGGTGTTTAAATATAATAAATATGTTTTTCTTACTTTATTGATGGCCGTGTGGTGACGGCAGTAAGAATACACTTGTCACCACCCCAACTCCTCCTGCGGGTGTCGTAAGAGTCGACTAAGGGATTGAAGTGTCACTGACCATTATTTGATAAAAAACTGATGATGGGCAGCAGCGTCATCATAGTGGATACATTACTGCGATCGCCAATCCGCGTTTACTCATATTTTAAAGACAAACGGGTCTTAATCGCGTTTAATTATATCCTGACGTTTCGGGCATGACGTTACACCCGTGGTCGCAGGCAGACTGGCGAGAGAATGTATCAACCACAAAACAGAAAAAACAAACCTTATTTTTTGTTCTGTGGTATCAACACCTTCGAGCTGCGCGGGTTTTTCGAACTACCCGCACTTGATCTTGATTATTCACTTCTATTTAGGCTAGGGTTGTCACTAGGCCTACACACAACACTCACAACATCCAATGCCTATAAAATGGATGTTTCACCACGCTTACATTTGTAAATCATGGGATTCCACGCAGACGAGATTCCTTGCCCCTCATTTTAATTAAAATTCTGAATTTTCTTACTTTCATTAGCTGCCCGTACTTTTCGGCTATGATGTATACGCTCGGTTGAGAGGACTTTCGGGTTATGGAGCTCAATCCAGTGGTTAGGTCCAGACTCCAACAAATGCTCGGCCACAGCAGACTTATTCGTTTGACGCTTTTTAACAGCCATGATATGTTCCTTGACCCTTTCCGCTATGGTGCGTTTGGTTTCCCCAATATAGGAACTACCACTAATATTTTTGTTCACGTGTTTTTTAACGTAATATACAACATAGCACAGTGTGTGCAAGTGGCAGTCTTTTTTTTTCATTTAAAATATAGGTAGTTGATTTGAATTTCAATTTTTTTTTTCCAAATTGTATTTACGTCGTTTATAATTAACTTTTGGAATGAGTAGGTATGTGAATATGAGTTGACTTTTATGTTAAAATCGACTCTGTGGTTCACTAACATCCTACAGTGCTACGAGATATCCGAACCCTATTTATTACTTATCGCTTATCGTATACGATTGCAGAATGGCATCTTGGCTAGATCTGCTGATCACGCCTCCTGAATTATTCCGTATTTCGCAAGTTCATAAACAATGCTCGGCGGGAGCTGTTTTCATACTAAATAACATGTATCACGTGACATTTAGTATGAAAAGAGCTCATCCCCGCTGAGCATCACTTCTTCTTCTTCTTCTTCTTCTACCTAGCATTATCCCGGCCTTTGCCTTTGCCGCTTTCCTGCTACATTTCCTCCACTTTACGCGATCCTGGGCATCTTCTACTGTAAGCCCATTCACACTCATGTCAGCCTTCACGACATCTAGCCATCGCTTCTTTGGTCTGCCGCGGGGTCGGGGGCCGTCAAAGGCTAGGTTAAGGCATATGGTTCCTACGTAATCAGGTGGCCGACGACAAAGCATCACTACATGGTATAAAATAAAGTCACTTTTTCTGTCCCTATGTCCCTTTGTACGCTTAAATCTTTCAAACTACGCAACGGATTTTGATGAGATTTTTTTAGTACAAAGTAATTCAAGAGGAAGGTTTATATGTAGGTACCCGTGCGATGCCGGGGCGGATCGCTAGTTGTTCATAAAATAAATGCTTCCAGTTTTTAGGTCCTCCGTATAATTGAACAACAACATGTCTTTTCTCTTCTTCCTGCTTGTTCCGGCAATATTTTGCCAACCTGAATTTCAGGTGGCGTTTTCATCACATGTAGGTATGCGGCTATGAGCCGTGTTTCGACGGTATAAAGTTCAGTTTAGAATATCATGCTTGAATTATGTGTTTTTGGTTACGGGTTAAACGTAAGAGGAATCTATTAGGGTAACGGCCCCAGTGGCCAGCCAGGAACCAGTAGTCGGCCTTTTCAGTCGTTTTTTGGTCGGGAATTGGACGGTTATTCGAATAAACAAATCGCGGGTACTCAAATAAAAGCTCTGATTCCCAATTTGTTGATACGTAGCGCTGCAAAGTGCAGTGAGGGATCGGGGGAAGCAATAAATTCGTTCTTACAAGTGGTGTTCGTCTACGAGAGCGATAGTGTCATGTCCGCCATATTTTTGACTGCACGTGGTGTTCACTTAAAAGGGAAGAAAACTATATATTGATGTTAAAAGTTATTGATTTCTGTAAATGTTTCGTTTATTCATTAGTTTATCTATTCGATTACTCCGTATTTGTGTAGAAATATCATGATCTAACTAATAAATTGAGGGGGCTGTCTACTGGATACCTAGTTTTCAACAAAGTATCTAGTGCTCAGCCACCGGGGGCTGACCTTTGGTTTCTTCATGTAATATTTTATTTGGTATTGTTATATACTGTTACGACCGTTAAATTTAAATTTTCAAATTTAGTTAGGCATGCCCTATTCAATTTGATATAAAACCCAGTAGTCGGCCCCATTTGATTTTATTTTTTATCACGGCTGACCACTGGATTTCGCGGATCTAGTACTCAGCCACCGATATTATATTAAGGAATATATCGATAATTATTTACTTATAATAATATTATCTTTCTATCTAGTACATATAGGTATGTATTTTATGTAACTACGTATAGGTACGTTTAGGTACAAGAAAACGGAATACTTAAGATAAAAACATCTAGCGCCCCTAGAGACATGAATTGAATAGGTGCTACATCATCTAAAGACTAGATGATGTAGCACCTATTCAATTCAAGGATTCAAAAAGCAGAAGATGAAAAGAAGAAAAACAAACTGTTGTCTTAGGAAAAAAACAGAAATATCTTTCAACCCAACGACGCTACAAAGAAACTGTAACCAAACAAAAACTAAACACAAAACAAAACAAACCCAGAATGACGCCAGTAAAATCAATAAAAAGGGCACAAGAAAACAGAAAATAGATTTTTCAATTGATTCATCAGGTTTGACAGAAAATGATGCAGTTTTAACGGATATAACCCAATCAAAAACAGATAAAAGAATGTGTGATAAAAGCTGAAAAGCTACGATTCTTTCTAATGTAATGAACCAGTTTAAATCCCCAGGAAGGAGAATGTCATAGTCATAGTCACAGTCATTTTTTTCATTAAACAAAATACATTGCGTTTATTGCGATGCCAGCAGCCTCCTCAAGTACAAACATAGATACTGTGTCCAAAAAATTATTTTACTCTCATTAAACCAGCTTTGAGGACTAGTAATATAAAAAAAAACACTAAATTATCGAAAAATAATGGACCTGTTACATACGACTAGCTATACAAATGAACATTAGATCTATGTAGGTTTTGCTGATATTTTTATATTTAAGTTTTGAATATTTTATATTTATTATAATTAATACTAATAGAAATAAGGAGATAATATATATACTGTGAGCATGAAAAATATTTTTTGTTACATATGGCCAACGGGTTTCATGCCGTATATTAGAAAGAATTATATTTAATATCTTTGATTTTCATATAGATATTGCTGATTTTGATCTCATTATGATAGTAATATACGAAGGCTGAGTACTGGGCACGAAAAGGCTGATTACTGGATTTTGGCGGCTGAGTACTGGGAAAAAATGTCATTTTTTGTTTAAACAAAATTATCGGTACTTTAAGGATTCCTGTTATGTTTTTTCTTGTTTCGTTTTAAAACTATAATAAACAGTTGATGTAACGATGTGATCCGTTCATTTATCCGACTTATCCTGAATAAATACTGACCGTTCACATTTTAAAAAGGCGTTATAAGGCTGACTACTGGTGATTTTACCCTAGCATTGTAACAAAATATTGGGTCATTTTAGATTATTTCATTCAAAAAGATGAATGGCTTATAGTTCGCCTTGCCTTACGATACATACTATACAGGGTGTTTTTTTTATATTTCCGTTAAATTGGACAGGTTCCTTGAGACATTAATAGAAGTTGCCTGGTATATCGGCTTTTGATAATTTCGTAATTTTTTCATTGACACGACAGTTAAACAACAACTTTGCCCCCTTGTATAATAGATAAAACTATTATGTATTATCTTGATTGAATCAGCTCGTGATTTTGATTCGAATGACCCCAAACACGTCCAGAGCTAGAAGAATCAGCTTTTCGGGATTTTTTTTGGAATACGCCCAGTTACGTCATCTGTTTTTGAAATAAGCCGTCTATGAGCGTTATTTTGAGTGTGTTGCACGAAGAATTATTTTGTGCGGATAATTTTAAGAAAAAGTTATCTAAATACAGGATGTTACACCATCCACTGAAAACTTTGAATGGGGTGATTTGATAGGTTATACGTGGGTTATACTGAACAACTTTTACTATGGAGCTAACCCAGAAGTCTCTAGAAAAAATTTGGCTCTTTCAAACAAAATGTCGTTATCGATCGGTCACAATGCATGAATAAGACAATTTTTTTTTTTAGATTTCGTGATTAGCCCCATAGTAAAAGTTGTCAAGTATAGCCTACTAAATCACCCCGTTCAAAGTTTTCAGCCACCCTGTATACTTATTATGTCCTAAACTAATACCCTTCAAGAGCTTCGCCCGTATTACACTTACGCCTTGTATATGCCATTCCACGCTCTCGTAATTTGTCTACACCTAAGTATGTGTATAGGAGACTCGTAAACCACCTGCACAGGTATGCTCTCCTAGTACCAGTTATTAGTTCGCAACTAAACATCTGCATGTAAATACCAGCTCAAGTTGTATTGCAGTTCGTGTACGTATTTGTCTTCCTTGAGTTTCATAACTCATTGAGACATTTGTTTGCCAATAAATAGAAGGTAATTACTACTCGATCGATTGCAAAAAAGGTGCATTATGTTAGTTGCGATTGCGAATACAATTTTTGGTGTCATTTTAATTTTATAACTGGGTAAGTATCGACTAAAATTACGTGAGTAACCCGTTTGATGACGGCAGTAAGAATAAATTTGTCACCACCACAACTCCTCCTGCGGATGTCGTAAGAGTCGACTAAGGAATTGAAGTGTCACTGATTGATGATGGGCAGCAGCGTCATCATAGTGGACACATTACTGCGATCGCCAATCCGCTTGCCCAGCGTGGCGATTATGGGCATTTACCTCCTAATACATATATATCATATCGTCCTCCTTGACGTATCCGTCAATGGCGAAACCTGGCTTCATGACCATCACGAGCGCCGGTCATGAGCACGAATGTGGCTTGCAAAACCGAATTTGCTTTTAAAGGTTCTGTTACAGGGCGCACAGTGCAACCTCCTAATACGCATAGTTAATAGGAGAGGTCTACGTCCAGCAGTGGACTAACATAGGCTGATGATGATGATTGCAAAAAAGGTGCGTTCCATGAGAATGTCGGGTACGTGACCACGTTCTTCACGTACATTTAAGAAAGTTACGAATACATTTTTGGTGTATCTTAATTTTATAACTGGGTAAGTTTTATAGAGAATTCTCGCAATTTCATATATTTCTAAGGTAGCTGTCATAGCCGTGACGTTCCCGACAAAGTAGTCTTTTTTGTGGAATGTACCAAAAACTGTACATAATTAAAAGCCTTTATTAAAACAAAATTTAACGTCTTTTGTGTTACATAATAAAATTTTATATAACAACTTTTACTATAAAAAAGGACAAAAAATTCAAGTTTCGAGAACATACCCAGTTTGGTACTCATGGTATATTGCTGTCTGTGACCTAGTCACTGTAGGTCACCCTAATTTAAGCCCCGTTTACTCGACTGGTCGTTACAGAGTAGCTGCATGTCGAGACTTGTCCAATTTCCTGTGATACGCCCGGGAGTTCCTAATATAACGAACATAGAAATTTTCTGGGCATTATTGACTAAAGCCGTTAGCGAAACGAGGCAGCCCTAATCTAGTTTGATCAAGTTTTTTTTTAAATAGGTACATAATCAAGTGTACCGTCTCATACCTACTACAGTTGCTGTACGAGTATCTTGTCAATTTAATAAAAAAAATTAAGACTATGAGCATTTTCACTTCTAGGGACACCCAATTAGCTTAACTCTCACAAAAAAGTTAACTTCGATGTCAGTTTCGTAACGACAGTTAAGCACGAAATATTTGCGCAAATTCACATTATTAAATAAGGTAAACGGCCACTATTACGTGATAGTACGCTATTACGGTAGTTTTCACTTCCGCGCAAATAATAAGGAATCAGAATATCCTATGTTTAACTTATAAACGGGTAAAAAATCTTCGTTATTTAAGCTTTTTAACAAATGAAATTTCAAAATTATTATACCTACACTTTCCGCGATACGTCACTCGGAACAGTCAGAGTGCCGCGAACAGCTATTTGGTGTGCACACGCCGAGCGTAGCCCTAAGGTTCGCGCTCTCATTTGTTAAGCTCATAAAACGCCAAAAGTAAGTCCTTTTGATTTAAAATTTCTAGAGTGTTTCTTTGAGTTCCTTAACTATCGATTTGACACAGAAAAAGGTAATATTTAAACATAGAAGTTGCTAAAAATTGCAATTGCCTGACTCACGGAATAAAGTGCACCTAATTTTTGGTATGTCCCTTATTTCGTGATACTACCGAAATAAGGGAATTCTTGACTTATTTTAATTGATTGCTTATTAATATAACAACTAAAGTAAATTGTATTGTAAATGAAAAACTAGATACTGTATTTACTGAAGTTTAATTTGAGCTAATTCCGGTATAGGTTTTTTTCATTTGAATTCTCATAAAACGAGTTTAAACCTGACCCAAGTTCATAGTTTTTAGGTAAATTCACATATTACTTACCAGCATAAATTTGGTTATAATTAGGTTTACTTTACTTATTGTTGTGTTTGATTGTTACATTTAAGATTGTTTATAACTCATCTACGTAATTTATATATTAACTTAAAAAAATAATCGCGGGAATTTGAAAAAGTCAGTATCACGAAATTAGGAACCAGCATTTATTACTTTTCCCTAATTTCGTGATAGTGTAAACTATAGTAGTGGGTAACAATCAGACATGTAAGTATCGTAAATTTACCGATAGAGAGACAGTAGGGTAGACCGAGGAGAATCGGATCACCTGGCGAATCGGATCAAGGTCAAAAATACCTATATTACTATATTAATGTTTTAAACATTTCTTCAAATTGAGCACAATTCAGTTGAACCACATTTCCTCGTAGGGTAGGCCGAGAAGAATCGGATCACCGGGCGAATCGGATCAAGGTCAAAAATATATACCCATATATTAGTGTTTTCACATTTCGTCAAATTGAGCGCAATTAAAATGAGCCACATTTCCTCTCTTTGTCATCGATCGTTTAATAAAATAATAGTTATTTATGTGGCTGGCGCATAATGAGGCATTAAACACGAGTGTGGTTTTACGAAACGAGCCGTAGGCGAGTTTCATAATATGATCACACGAGTGTTTTAGTGCCTAATTATGTACAGTCACATACATAACCGTATACTTATCTAATTACTTATGTTCTGATTTCCATTTAAGGTAGACCGAAGCGAATCGGATCAAGGTCCGAAATCTCTACGTTTTTTTATATTAACGATTAAGGACAACGAGAGGAAGTGTTGCTCAACTGAAGTGTGCTATTGAGCACATTTAGTATTTTAAAAAATCTTCAAATTGTTGAAGAATCAGCTTTAGAGATTTTGGACCTTGATCCGATTCGCCCGCTGATCCGATTTACCCCGGTCTACCCCAATTAATGTTTATTTCGTTATCAATCAAAGAGAGGTTTTTTGTTTATTGTTTAATGTTCAAGTTTATTTAAGTTTGTTTTTAACCGCCTAAAGAGTATTATGGTATGCAAATCGGTAGATTTTATCTCGTTTTATTATTAAGAAATAAAAACTTTAAGCTGGATCTCATTTAACCATGTTGTTTCATTTAAATGATATCCGTATAGTATCTTAACTTAATCAAGTTCGTTAAAAATAACATTTTGTTAAAGAAACAATAGAAATATCTTTATCACGAAATAGGGGCCGCAAGTTCACGAAATTAGGAGCAGCGCCGAATTTTATCACGCAATAGGCAGCAAATAAGACGTTCACAATTAAATTAATATATAAAAAAGTTTGAGCAAAATCTGTAAAATGTATGCATAAACTAACTGTCAAAGAATCAATATAACATATTCTAAAGCTTTTGTAGTGGTATCTTGCTAAGATTTTTATTTAAAAATACACAAAGTCTCGAGACCCTTAACATACCGTAATAGGGGACATTTACCTTATGTCGGAGTCGCGCTTCAGTTGGTGCAGGCAGACCTGTACGACACGTCGAGTCTTCGAACGCCAGAATTGTTTTATTTGCAATGTTTACAATTAATTTGTTAAGAGTTACTAAATCTAGAAAACGATAAGCAATGTATTGCTTGGAGTGGTCTTTGCTTTGGTCCATGCGTCAGGTAGATAATAAAACCCGGTTGAGATCTACCCGCCTGTGAAGCAGGTAGTTTATGACCTGACAGTATAAAAGGTCACTAGCGCTGTTTTCATGATGCATTCGCATTCGCGCGTTAGACTTAGAAAGAAGTAATTCTTGCTTTAGACATTGGAAAGTCAATTCATTCTGATTCCCGCGTTAGACTTCGAAAGATTGATTCTTGCCTAGACTTGGAATAGATTCTAATTATGATCATTCCTTCCCTTAAGTCTTGAGACCGCGAATAGATTTGATTAAGTGCACTCCAGAGTAAGAGGAGTTTGATTAGATTCAATAATTCGTTAGATTCAGATTCAGATCGTTATTTCCTAGCATCCTGACGAAAGTCGTTATTTCTTGTGTTTTGAAATTGGTGAAGCATGGACTCAAACTTAGAACTCTCCAGTCGTTTTCCATTAGTTGTTGTTGTTGTTTAAAGTGTTTTAATTAATCGTGTTTTAAGTGTGTACCTATTGTAATGATCTAAAATTGTAATTACCAATGATTTGAAAAGATTAAAACATACAACCCGCTGAGTTTCTTCCTGGTTCTTCTCTGTTGTGGTTTAACTCTTGCGAACCAGAGTAGTAATAAAAAAAGATCTTAATTCATGTGGTGTTTTCATTATGAGTCCATGCCTACATGCATAAGTGCGTAGATAGATAAACCATCCCCCTATAGCTCGGCCGGACCTGATATAAAGCGGCCTTACGCTGAAATCAGAAAGTGGGATACACCAGGCTCACAAAACAGTGAGTGCTGGCTGGTGATGTGTCACATGTAAACGGTAAGGTTTAAAATCGACAACAGTTGGTAAGGTAATGATTGTTCACAATTTTTACAGTAAAGTTACGTGATTGTTACAAAGCAGTTATCTGGCTTTGTTATTTTTGTGATTTCTGTTGTAACGATACTTGTGGGTATGTACCCTACCCCCTTGACCAGAAAAATAAAACAGTAATTCTAGTAATTTCAGATGATATCATGTCCCATAGTTGTTTCTTTCTTAGTTTTGAAAACACTATCAGTTCTGAAATACGGGCAGGTAGTCCTTTGTTTTGTTTTGTAGTGTGCCAAAGATTATTTCTTTATCGTTTCGAACATTTTCAATCCATGTCTTTTGTTAAAAGTTTTCTATGCGTGTGAAATTATCGTTACAGATGTTCAACCTCAAGATCACTGTAAGAGTGGTCAGCGGTTTCGTCCATGATGACTATGCTGTGGTGATGACAATTTATTGCAAGGTGTACAAGAAAATAAGAGAAAAGCTGCCAAAGACCCGAGTTTTGGAGCAACGAAAATCAAAGGACAGGTTTCGTTCCAATTGTTTTAATGCAAAATTCAAAGTAGTCATTTAAAAATTAACGGTTTTACATTTTGTTTGTAGCGTGAAGTTTTTGTGTCCTCAAAACGTTTTATTATTTGCGAGATTAACTTGTTTGTAGTTAAAGTGAAGTCCTTCATTATTTTAATGATAAAGTGTACTAGATGCCAATACCCTAAACTTAACTTTCTAGTCTCGTGATGAGCTTGGGCTGAGCCCGCATGCAAATTATTTATGTGATGAAACTGATACCGTACAATTTGATATTTTCAGTTCAACATGGCCGGCCAACCAGAGCAACCTGCCGGCATCATGCCTGTTGCTGTCATCACGTCCCGACGGCGTGGCAGAGGAAGACTGGTGTCGCTGCTGCCTATCGTGATGAAGACTGGTGTCCGCTGCTGCCTATCGTGATGAAGACTGGTGTCGCTGCTGCCTTCCTTGAACACGTGGTGCAACGCGTGGTGTGTCCACACCATTACAACAGACAGCGTTGTTGATCCGGTGAGAAGTTCACATTTTGTTGGGCTATTTGAGCCCTGGGCTAATTAGTGAAACTAATGTTGTAGTAGTCATCGAGGGCTTATCCTTTTGAGTTTATCAAATTGAAAATGCCGATGATGATGATGAAGGTCATGATGAAGGTCATGATGAAGGTCATGATGAAGGTCATGATGAAGGTCATGATGAAGGTCATGATGAAGGTCATGATGAAGGTCATGATGAAGGTCATGATGAAGGTCATGATGAAGGTCATGATGAAGGTCATGATGAAGGTCATGATGAAGGTCATGATGAGGGTCATGATGATGGCCATGATGATGGCCATGATGATGGCCATGATGATGGTCATGATGGTGGTCATGGTGACGATCATGATGATGATCATGATGACGGTTATGATGTTGGTGGTGATAGTCATTTCTTATTATTTGGGCTGTCCATAGTTTCAATTTGACTACTTTAGTTCAATTAAAGTTGTGGATTATAATTATCGGAATTAGTCATTTAGTTTGCAATCGTAGAATGAAACTTTTTACATTCAATTTGGTTACGTTTTCTCAGACTGCATACACCATTTTATCATTCGTAATCGTAGGTGTAAAATCGGATCTATTTTTCCGTCTCAGTGCGGCCACAATTGTGGGTGGCATGCGTTTGGTTTGATGGTGTAATCGGTCGATGTGTTTTTGGTTTGGTTACCGGATGGAGGTAGACCAATTATTGCTGGATGGAAGCAATTGTGGCTTGGTTACCGGATGGAGGTAGACCAGTTTTGTTGTTGCTGCATGGAAGCAACTGTGGTTTTGGTTACCGGATGGAGGTAGACCAACTTTAGAGTACTGTAACTTATTTGTTATTTTTGTTGAACAGTTTCATTTGACTATTGCAGAACTATGTCTGTTACTGGCTAGTAAAGTAGTAAGAAGTTAATGACTGGTTAAAATTCAAATTACAAAGTGGTTTATTTAATTTTCTGTTAGTAATGTGAATACGTAGTTACTCATTGGAAACTTATAATTTTGTTTTCCGTAAATCGGTTATTAAGAAAACTACAACTTTATTTTCGCTTTTATTTTTACCATTTTGCGTTAGAATTGGTAATGCCACAAAAGAAGTTATTGTTGTTGAATGTAATTGATGACTATGTCACATGAGTTTTCGATGGACAAAAAACGTGACTTTTATTTTAATAAGGAAGTCTCTTGACTGGACTTGATTCGTTAATTTAAATTAATTTTGTTTTTTTTAAACTGGTAAAATTAAGCTGGCACTATCAAAATTGTCCAAGTTTTTTTTGTGTGTGACTTGAATCAGACAAAATTGAAACCTAAATTGAAAGGCCCGTTTAAGGTCTTGGAGGTACTTGATGGCGATCATATTAGTTGAAGGAACTAAAGTTTAAATGCACCTACAAGTACGCTCATGACCAAATTAGAAAATGCGTCAATGTGGAAACTTGTCTCTCATAATCTGAACCTAGTACAAGTGATAAAGTTGAGCAAGCATCTTGATTTTTTTTTGTTTTTTTGGCCGCACCGTAGTCACGTGCCGTAGTTGTAACTGTGGCCTTATGGTCGTTCAGAGCGCAATGCTCGGCACTGATACGGCGGGGGCCTGAGTCTGTGTGACTAGATTGTGATATGGCTAATTTGGAGTGGCCGAGAATCTTGTTGATTCTGTTGTGAGAAGTTAAAAATCATGATGCAAGCTTGTGTGTGTTGTTAAATTCGATTAAAAGAAAAGTATCTCGAGACATTTTTCCGAGTTTTATTCTAATGTTTTCTTAAAATGAGGCTATGAAAGCCAGGTGGTACTAATTCAAGACCAAGCATTCAGATTAATTAAATTGGAATTAATGAAATGACGTGAAGTAATTTTTAATTCAGTTGAAAATAGTTGAATTTTGTTTTCCTTGAGTTGAATTGATTTTTTTTTTACGGAGACAGATGTTGGTCAGGGTGACCGAGCGGTAACAAAGATTACTGGTGTACGTGTTTGTTTCAGACACAAGCGAGGACGCTTGTCACGTCAGAATGGCCGTGTCGGAGTCGCGCTTCAGTTGGTGCAGGCAGACCTGTACGACACGTCGAGTCTTCGAACGCCAGAATTGTTTTATTTGCAATGTTTACAATTAATTTGTTAAGAGTTACTAAATCTAGAAAACGATAAGCAATGTATTGCTTGGAGTGGTCTTTGCTTTGGTCCATGCGTCAGGTAGATAATAAAACCCGGTTGAGATCTACCCGCCTGTGAAGCAGGTAGTTTATGACCTGACAGTATAAAAGGTCACTAGCGCTGTTTTCATGATGCATTCGCATTCGCGCGTTAGACTTAGAAAGAAGTAATTCTTGCTTTAGACATTGGAAAGTCAATTCATTCTGATTCCCGCGTTAGACTTCGAAAGATTGATTCTTGCCTAGACTTGGAATAGATTCTAATTATGATCATTCCTTCCCTTAAGTCTTGAGACCGCGAATAGATTTGATTAAGTGCACTCCAGAGTAAGAGGAGTTTGATTAGATTCAATAATTCGTTAGATTCAGATTCAGATCGTTATTTCCTAGCATCCTGACGAAAGTCGTTATTTCTTGTGTTTTGAAATTGGTGAAGCATGGACTCAAACTTAGAACTCTCCAGTCGTTTTCCATTAGTTGTTGTTGTTGTTTAAAGTGTTTTAATTAATCGTGTTTTAAGTGTGTACCTATTGTAATGATCTAAAATTGTAATTACCAATGATTTGAAAAGATTAAAACATACAACCCGCTGAGTTTCTTCCTGGTTCTTCTCTGTTGTGGTTTAACTCTTGCGAACCAGAGTAGTAATAAAAAAAGATCTTAATTCATGTGGTGTTTTCATTATGAGTCCATGCCTACATGCATAAGTGCGTAGATAGATAAACCATCCCCCTATAGCTCGGCCGGACCTGATATAAAAGGGCCTTACGCTGAAAAATATTTATAAAAAAATATTTTTGTAAATATTTAATGCTTAATAAAATTGTCGTTACAAAGCTGACATCGAAGTTAACTTTTTTGTGAGAGTTAAGCTAATTGGGTGTCCCTAGAAGTGAAAATGCCCCTACACGGTTATTTCCATAACTAAAATGAATATAAAAAACAAGTATAAAAAGCATGTCGGACCATGCTGCGTAGGGTTCCGTAGTTATTCAAAAACGGCTGGGCCGATTATGTTCGAAATAGTTTTAATTTAAAGTATTTTGTAAATCGCTCCAATATGTCAGTACAAGCGTTATAGAGTCTGTCTTACCAACATAACTTTGCACATAATTTTTTTTCAATATTCTCTACATGGCAACAATTTTGCCTATTAATTAGGTAACTTGTCATTTTCAAGCTGGTATGTAATTTGGAGAATTTGTTGCCAAGTTCATGCACTTTTTTTTAATTTAGTTACCGCATTGTTCTTGTGTAAAGCATAACTGCTGATCAGACTGTAGAATACATGAAGGTGCATTCAGACCAAACGAGCATTCGCTATTCTATCCCCCACTCTACGAAATCAACGAATCACGTTTTGTGTAACGATCGAATTTCGTAGAGTGGGGGGATAGAATAGCGAATGCTCGCTTAGTCTGAATGCACCTTAACGAACGAATTTCGTAGAGTGGGGGATAGAATGAGCATTCGCTCGATTGGTGTAAATCCATCTTAACGTATCCTTTACTTTCCAACTCATGTTACAGCTACAGGCTATCTCGTTCGCTCCAATAAGGCAGTGCGAGCGAGATAGAATGCTTTACGTATCGAGTAAAACTTAACGTATCCTTTACTTTCCAGCTATGCTATTCTTATTCACACATTCGACGCTGCGTTCATCAACGAGCTCGACGACGAGACAGCCTTCACTTCGACGTCGAGCGCAGCGCTGCGAAAAACGGTATTCACTAACGTAGAACAGCTCGTCGTCGAACTGTAGGCGGTAACTCTCGACGCAGTGTAGTTCCAGCTCACGCCGCATTCGTTGCCGAGCGCTAGTGTCGTTTAAAGTGCATTTAGCGAATACAATTTTTAGGCTCGACGCTGCCGCAGCGCTGACACAACGCTGATAGCAAGGCGGTTTCCTTAGTGAATAACACTGCAGCTTATAGTACGGCTACTACTCTCGTCTCACGAGTCTCGTTAGTAACCTACATCTGTGGAGAGTCCAATTTGTGCAGCGAATTTATAAATCACAAATCTGCGGCGTCTTATGCACATGCACTACGACAACGAGTAATAATATGTGCACATTTTGGAACGTATTTCCAAGGAACAGGGATGAAAATTGTTTATATATTTATGGAGGCTGACAGGCCTTAACCCGATTTCCATCTTGGGTTTCATATTTTAAGTTTAGTTTTATCCGGCCCAACTTTTACGTACATTCTATAAGATTTCTGAATTTTAAAACGTATTGCATATTATTTTCACACACTTTGTACGTGGTGTAACATGTGGCAGAATAATTTTCACCGCGAATAGCTGTCACTATAGCTACATGATTCTGTTCAATATTTTACATAGCAATCCATATCTATACTAACAATATAAATACGAAAATAATATGTCTGTCTGTCTTTCTGTTATCTCTTAAGTTAAAACCGCGGGTCCGATTTAGTTGAAGTTTGGTATGGAGATAGTTTGACACCTGAGAAAGGACATACGAATAGGATAGTTTTTATCGTGAAAATCACCTGTGTGTGTGCAGACGAAGTTGCGGGCACCAACTAGTAAAGTACATTGCAAAAATCGAAGCAATTGCAAAAATAGAAAACGGTATTGCAATTATTTTCAAAAATAAATATACCCTATACCCTACAGCCCTACACTTTGTTTCAAATTTCCATACAAAATGTTCCCGTTTTCATTTGTATTTTCCTCCCGCACGTGCTTTCATCTGGTATATTTGGTAACATTTCCTCTAAATCCTCATCTTCAAAGCATGTATCACACCCGATACCTTTCGCATTCCTCTATATAATAAGGTCACAAACATAGATTATACTGTATTGTAGCAGATACTTCACTACACTACAAACAAAATATTTTCGAAGTCCTTGTCGAAACATGCAAAGCCTAGTGCTAGATTATATACTTAGATATCATGAAATCAATTCCACCGATCGTTTTGAAAATAATTCTATGACATTAACTTTAACAAAGTGTATTTCTTATGTCATGTCCATCACTGAAATGCCAAACTTGCGGGTGTCACTGTCGCTCCTGCATCGGGCTTTATAGCTATTCTAAATACTTGTCAGCCTCCGTTGCCTAGTTGGTAGTGACCCTGCTTACGAAGCAGGAGGTTCCGGGTTCGAATCCCGCCGAGGGCATTATTTGTGTATTTATTTATCACAAATATTTGTTCCTTGGTCATGGATGTATATGTATTTAAGTATTTATATGTATCTATCTATTATATTATATCGTCGCCTGGTACCCACATCACAAGCCTTAATTGAGCTTACCGTGGGACTAGGTTGATTTGTGTAAGATGTCACAAGATATTTTTTTTTAGAAGATATTTATACTGCCTCAAAAACGCTGTATAAAATCATCTGATAAAGATGTCAAAGGCCTATGATGATTTGTCATGTTTTTGTACTACAATAATACAGATGTAGTGCAAAATGGTTTTCTTTCGGCTTTTTACGGAAACGTTCGAATTCATATTTC
>JALPQI010002520.1:0-120803 GCA_025490895.1 Thaumatotibia leucotreta
TCCTCCTGCGGGTGTCGTAAGAATAGACTAAGGGATTGAAGTGTCACTGACCATTATTTGATAAAAGATTGATTATCAATGTTATCATAGTGAACACATTACTGCGATCGCCAATCCATTCATTTACCTCCTAATGCGTCTATATCTACGCATAGGCTGATGTGGTGGTGGTATAGTATAATTATAAGTGTAAGTAATTTTAAAGTGCGTAGTCGAAACATTGCACAACATTACATAGAGTGACTAATGATTGCTCTAAATTGAACATATCTATTAGTAATTCAATCAATATTAGGCGAGATATTGTATGAAGTATGACACAACATAAATGTATCATGAGTAATAATATAGATAAAGAAATACTGACACGCGTAGTTTTTCAGAATAAGTTGTTCGTCAAGAGAGAAAAAAAAGTAACAAATATGGACAAATATGGAACAAAGCGTGACAGAGTGGTATGAAACAAGACAACGAAAAGAATTTTGACCCATTGCTTGCCAGCCTGCACTTAAGGTATGGTCAAAGGCACTCGGCCTTATGAGAGACCCAAGAATTGACTGGTAATAATAGGTAACAGCCTCAGCCTAGGAAGCTGACATACGTATGTTCGAATCCCACCTCGGATGTAGGTGATCTACTCGTATATCAAGCCTTGTTTCTTTAAATAGTACACGGCATGTCATATTTAGACTTTATTTGTAATAATATGATTAATTAACGTCTATTTAATATATTGTACACCTAGATAAAAACAGTATTAACTCAAAATTCATGTATTTTTTGTTAAGGGTATATTCGTGATCTACGAAGGTCGTAGAACTCGAATAATAAAAATGTATATTATGAGCTGCCTAGGGCCCCAATTGGTTCACTGTACTCCATGTTGTTGTTGTTGTATTCCGGCCATTTTTTTCCGCAACTCGTCATCAAACGTGCCTATTTTGCGTGATCCCAACGCTGGCTCAGTACTTGTTGGGGACTTCACATACACCCTTAATTTTCTTTGCGGGTATGCAGGTTTTCTCACGATGTTTTCCTTCAGCGTAAAGTACTTGTGAATATCAAGTGCTTTACGGTGAAGGAAAACATCGTGAGGAAACTGTACTCCATAATTAAGGTAAAATAATACTTACGACGATGTCGTTTTAACGCTTCAGCCCGCTCCTTAGCATCGAAGTACCACAGCGTAATGGCGTATCTGAAACATTACATGGTCTAGTTGTTGAAAGGGTATTTCTCAAATAGTTTCGTGAGTTGTCACAGCCATGTATTGTACTATCGACTAAATTGAATCCAAAATCCTGATCCACTATAGGATCTTGGCATAGTAACATTAAAAGTCAAACTACAGCAACTGTTGTACAATTGGCTATGTAAAGTTTTCAGAAGGTATGAATATTATAATTTTCCCTGATAGCCGTCGTCTTAAGGTTCAAGAAAATGCAGCGCTTTCATTTTTATGTCGTATTATTCGTTAACAATCTCTTTTTAACCCTCTAATGCATAAGACAGGCAAAAATGCATTTCAAATTTGAACCCTAACAGCAGTCAATAGAGTCCAAAACCAATGAAACCATATTTGGCTTCATATGCATTAGAGGGTTAAGTGAGTGAGATGACATTTGTGCAGTTTTATCGATGAACAGAGCCTAATGCTTTCGTCTGCAACAAGTGCAATGAAATAGAAAAAATAAATGAATGAATGACACGAGTGACATCGACGTTGACAGATTTTTTTTTTCTATTTCATTTATTTTCAGTCGACGTCAAAATAGTACATTACGACACAAGTGCGAAAAACATGAAATTCGAAACAAGTGGCGATGTTTTAAAACACGACCGACAGGGAGTGTTTTAAATCGGCAAGAGTTACGAATTTCGTTTTTGCACGTGTCTCGTACGATGTTTTTTAGTGCAGGTGGCCCTCCGAAGTTTTGGACCTGACGTAAAACGACACACTTCTTGCACTAGAGCCTAAAAAAGGCACCAGCTTTACTAAAAATATCATTACGGTTTAGTTTCAAAAATATATTTACACAACCTTAATGTCAAGGCAATAGTGTCGTATAAATATACTTTTTGGCACCTAAACCGTAATTATATCTTTGACGTCGACTGTACTGATTGCTGATGAACGTATTAGGCCCTATTCATCCATTAAATGCACAAATGTTACCTGACTCACTTAAAAAAAGATTGTCAATCATTTATAGGGAATAAAAATAAGAGCCGTATTTTCTTGAACCTTAAGACGACGGCTATCAGGGAAAAATATAATATACCTTCGTAAAACTTTACATAGCCAATTTGACTTTCAATGTTAATATGGCAAGCTCTTAATGTGGGTCAGGATTCAATTTTGTCGATAGTACAGAAAATAAAAGTTACCAAATATTAATTTTCTATGTTTTAATATATGAACCGAAAGCTCGATGCAGGGTCTACTAACATGATAATGATGATGGTGACCCATCATGAAAAGGCCACTGTCAAAAATCAACATTATGTAAATTTTAATGCTATTAATCTGTGATTTTAAGGGTGATCCTGAAGAATGTATACCATTTTTCAGTTGAAAGTAAAAAAAAAGGTAAACGAACCTGCAAATTTGCATTATACATATTGCAAATTACATAATCACGCACTTTCAGAACACAATTTTAGTTTTATCACCAACTTAAAACCTGAAGTTCACATACATTTTTTTCTAATATTATTGTTTTTTATTACTATTAATGTAAAAAATAACACCCTGCATATCTGCGAACGTGTTTCACGATGTGTCAAAGACGTCAAATCCTATGGAAAGTTGATTTGTTTACCTTTTTTGTTACTTTCAACTGAAAAATGATATAACCACGTGACAAGAAGAAAGTGATTGACCCAAGTACTAACCTAGTTTCATAGGCGGGCTGAACCTCGTGAGGGTTCCGTCGGTCGGACCAGAAGAACACCATGCGGTCGAACAGTGGCTTGATGTTGGCCACCTCGTCCAGACCTTCGGGAAATACCCTGGAAAGTTACACGTGTCTTTTTAGAGCGTGAGCAGACAGCGGCCTAGAGTTCTGCATTCCGCGTTCAGAGTTCTGCGTTCTTTAGAATGTACCGAGACTATCAGCAGTCTGACCGCGCTTTGACCGCCGCGGTCAGACTGCCTGCTATATGCGCTATAGTCTCGGTACATTCTAAAGAACGCAGAACTCTGAACGCGGAATGCAGAACTCTAGACCGCTCTGTGTCTGCTCACGCTCTTAATGTTAGAGATTAGGGATCTGTCACATTGAACACTGTATGCGGTCAGCGGGCAGGGGGGTTACCATGACGTACTAACGCGGTTCAGTTTAGGTCGAGAGAAAGGGACACGAGTCGTATATCACTGTCGCTTTCCCTGAACCTAAACTGAATCGTATTAGTACGTCATGGTAACCCCCCAGGTCTATATTGTATAATTGCATTGTGGATCTGACCGCAGACAGCAGAACGCAGCCAGTATGGCAAAGGCCTTAGAAAAACACCATTGCTCGGAGCGCTGGTCTAGCGGTAAAACGCAAGACGCAGCAGTCGTGGGTTCAATCCCCGGCGGCGCAATGAGTTTTTCAAAAAACTTATGTACGAAATATCATTTGATGTTCACAAGTGCTTTACGGTGACGGAAAACATCGTGAGGAAACCTGCATACACTTGCGATGAGAGCTGCGGAAAAATGGCCAGAATACAACAACAACATTATTTCTGTAATTCGGCGTAAGTCACTTTCTTATTTGCCACGTTAAATTATGTTACGATTAAAAGCAGGACAATTTACTTTAAGAACGAAGAAGTTTGAAGTTTAACTTCAATTTCATGGAATCGTTGCTTGGCATCGCATGGGTTTACATGCAACCGCATAAGGCTGCGTTTCCACCAGATATGTACGAGGATCTGTTTCCATACAAATTACACCTATTAATGACTCGAGCGAGGTGTCTTTTGTATGGAAACACATCCTCGCACATCTCTGGTGGAAACGCAGCCTTAAGGGCTTATTTTTTAATCCCCAGTTAACAGTGTGTTACTTTTCCTCGTGACGACATCTGTGATGATAAATTCGGCCTAAAGGGACGAAATAGCCTCCTAAAGCCCAAGGCGAAATTTGGCTCCTAGTCTTTGCAAACCACGGTCCTACCAGTAGTACTATTGTTTTATACTCGTCCAGGCCCAAACATAAAGATCACATTTTTTTTGTTATTTAACTTATATGCCACCAATAGCTTTAGGGCATATTTTATTATAACTTATCAGTTTATGATGCCTTTTTGGACAAATAAAAAAAAAACATTTTTATTGAATACGTCAGATTAGCTTGTAGCTTGGCGCGAAATTTGAAAACAAAATGTCGGCTTTTGTAATAAGTCCTACTGGTAGGACCGTGGTATGCTATGACTATACAGCCGTTGAAGAAGCTGGGTCTGAATGACCAAGTTAATTATAGGATCTTGGGCCTTAGGAGGATAATGTACTTTCAATTTTTGTTTCACGCCGTGTCCTCACCTGAGCAAGCCTCCGCAGCGCTCCTTATCCCAGTTGAGATTCAGGTAGTATATGGCAGTGATGCAGCGGCCATCTTTGTTGGGGTTGTCTACGTGCTTCACGTAATGCGTGCCGGAGCCGGGGTAGCAAGCCACCATCGCCTGGAGACAAAGATAAATAATTTAAGATAAGATAAGAAATATTTATTACCATAGAACAAAAATGACGTGGGTGGGTACACTAAGGTCGATTTACATCTACCGCGAGCACCGAAGTGCGCAAATTTCGGGGATTTTTCTCTGTCGCTCTAATGACATCTTAGTTGGAGTGATTTACGAGGCCCTACCGCGAACCACGAATGAAGTGTTGCCTCCCTGTCACACTTACGTACAGTCAAAGACAAAATAAGGTGTACACAAAAATGTTCAAAAATATGTCCCAGTGCACTCTAATTCTGTGTAATAAGAACGTCGTAACATATTTATGAGTGGGTTCTTTCGATACTTATTTTCGCACTTGACTGTACGAATTCACTAGCGCGAGTGTTGTCTCTACACTTCGTTCGTTCGTTCGTGAGCAAATGTTGTCTCTACACTTCGTTCGTAGTTCGCAGTAGGACCTCAGATACTGAGCGTTCCAGACACGAGCCGCGGCTTGTCGCGGGCCTTTTCGATAGGGCTTACGCTTACAATATTCAGAACGATACATACGAAGGGCGATAACAATCGCCAACTAAATATCCATTTTGATATCTATCTTAAACGATCTTGTTTCATCATCGTCTCATTTGTAAGCGTATCAGTGGCGACAAGGTGATACGACAAACATGCCAGGAAAGCCAGTATATTTTACCTCTTTCCTCTACACTTAAAACATCGATATATTTAGGTATTGCATGTATAAAGTAGGTACTTAAAATAATGTAGTTAAATCAGACAAATCGACAACTCTTGATACCAATTTGGATTACCATAAGACGGCAATTTCGCTGTCTAAATCCAATAAAACAAAACAATACTCCGGTCCATTTGAAGCAGATTCCATCGTTCGTAATACCGGATTATCGAGTACGTGTCTCACGTGCGAATATCATGGCGAAATCTATTTCAAATAACATTCAAAGATAAAAGGGCATATGTGTCTTCGACGATCAGACGCTGTGACTGATTCACGCCTTTTAGTTGGTAGAATTCGTCCAAAATAAAGCTAATGGCGATGTCGTAAGAGTCGACTAAGGGATTGAAGTGTCACTGACCATTATTTGATAAAAGATTGATGATGGGCAGCAGCGATATCATAGTGGACACATAACTGCGATCGCCAATCCGCTTGTCCAGCGTGGCGATTATGGGCATTTACCTCCTAATGCGTCTATACGTAGATAGTAGATAGGAGAGGCCAGTGTCCAGGAGTGGACTATCATAGGCTGATGATGGATGTATGTATGTATGATGTCTATGTCACACGGATGATGCCTTCGTGGGAGTAAAAACAAATGCTGTACACTTACGAAGTTCGCTTGCGATAGGCCTGGCACGATTGACATAATGGATGAGTGAGTTAGTAAGAGAAAGTATCTGGATGTGGACATCAAATTGGCTGAATACATTATATGACAATTATAGGGACCCACACAAAATGATAAACGTCAATCCATTCGTGCCAGTACCAGCGGCCTTTTCTCTGTCACGCCAATGACGCCTTCGTTCGAGTGATGGAGACAAATCCCCGAAATTTACGAACTTCGGTGTTCGCGGTAGCAGGCCACATCCTATATCGATAGGTACATGTTTTATACTCCCTGTATTTATATTAAGTAAGTTCACAATAAAGAATCACATCACACACATCATCAGCCTATGATAGTCCACTGCTGAAGGAAGGCCTCTCCTATTGAAGTATGCGTATAGACGCATTAGGAGGTAAATGCCCATAATCGCTACGCTGCGCTGGGCAAGCGGATTGGCGATCGCAGTAATGTGTCTACAATGATGACGCTGCTGCCCACCAATCCCACCATCAATCGTTATCAAAAATGGTCAGTGACACTTCAATCCCTTAGTCGACTCTTACGACACCCGCAGGAGGAGTTGGGGTGGTGACAAATGTATTCTTACTGCTGTCACCACACGGCCTCAATAAAGAATATTTTACTTATATACTGTTTTAATGGATATGCGTTTATTAGCCAATACATAGAATTTCACGCTTATTTAATGAACGAACGGTTCGAGTGAGCCACTACCACTATATTTTTACAAGAAAAAAACGTCCTTACATCGTTCTGGAAATGAGCTATACGAGTGTCAGTGGGTGGTCTATTACATATCAATAATACACAGCTGCGAATGTTATGAAGATCAATAACTCGCGCGATAATAGGTCTACTGATTTATACGTTAAGGTTGAAAAGGGTTATTTATAAACAAATATAAATAGTAAGTAGTGTGAGCTTAGTTTAGTTGGGTAACTGATTATAGTGATTATCGAATCCTTCAACTTTCTGTGTTCAGTACCTACAGTTGTTATTAATACAATACCAGGTTATCTTTAATATAGGTAAAACAAAACATGTATAGTGGCTTCAGGGCTAGTTAAAATTTTGGCTAAAATTCAATCTAGTTAAAATAAACCTAAAAAATGGTAGATCATTATACATTATCTTTGCCCTATTGTAAACTTACGCATTAGCGTTTTTTTCACTACTTTTTAAGTAAAAAATAAATAGGATGAGTAACCTTATACAATCGACCTACTCTCACGGTAAGCTCAATTAAGTATCGTTTAGTGGGTTGAAGCGACGATATAACATATAATATACACAGCATATTAGCATTGAAAATGCCGCCAGCATCCTCGGTACAATGCCACAAGAGGCAAGATATTGTATGTACTGACTATTTGAAGATCTTAACACGGTGCTATAAGGTTTACAAATGGTAAATTAAATATGTAGGTGATAGCCAGTTAGAGCTGTCTCTCGGGCTTTCCCAAAGAGTTTCGGTTTAACATAGTCATGACTCGTTTAAGACGCCGCACATTTTTTAAAGTAGGTAAGTTGTTGGGATTTACCCACGAGAAATGGATTAGGTAATACGTAAACCACCTACCGCTAAATGACTAATTCATCATCATCAGCCTATCTCAGTCCACTGCTGGACGTAGGCATCTCCCACTAATGGACGTGAACGCATCAGAAGGTAATGCCCTTAATCGCCACGCTGGGTAAGAGACTTGGGGATCGCAGTAATGTGTCCATTATGTTGAGATTTGAGATGACGCTGCTGCCCATCATAAATCCTTAATAAATAGATGGCCAGTGACACTTGAAAATCAAATTTTAAAATGATACTGTGGTATTCATAAAATATTTTGTGAATAGAGTTTTCAGTGTTGCCAGGTCCGTATCATCACCGTAACATCGGAGCGATTTAGAAATCGCTCCGATGTCGGCTGCAAAAAGATCCGAAAAGTTTCAAAAAGATCCGCCAGACTATTGTTTTCCCTTGGCTTTCCCACTACTAGTCCTGCAACCCGGATATTTTCAAGCATCTGGTACAAAAATGGGGAGTATTTATGTAGATCCGAAATGGTCCGATTTGATCTAGGATCCGCAAAGGGTCCGCACTGGTAACACTGCGAGTTGCTCACGTAATTTAAATCGACGACTCGACTTGTTTTAACACATTAAGAGGATTTCATCAGGAGGCGAAAGCCAGACGTGTGCGGCCCTGAAAATGAGGTGGTAACTAAGGTGGATTCATCCTTACTTGTCTTATCATGTAAACAAACACTTTTTGAAAACATTATCACACTTTTCTCTGCAATTACACATTAATCATCACGTCAAATGTTGTTGCATACTTAATTAAACTCGCAAAGTATTATAATCACTCAAAAAAGCACTGAAAAATATCATTTCTGTAAAGATTTTCGTCAATAAATGCTGTTACGGTCGGATAACTTTAAAAACATCTGACATTGATGTGACATTGCGATGTCTAGATTGTCTATGTACCATAATGTTGGCATGTCAATTTATCGATATTAATACTTAAAGTACAACTAGAGGAGAATGCAATTAAAATAAATTGCAGTAATTTACCAAAATTTATTAAGGTTTCGTAGCAAAAATGGCAACAAAGGAACCCATACTTATAGTTTCGCTATGTCCGTCTTTCCGCAGCATACTTAGCTCAGTGCCCGTTAATACTATAAATCTGAAATTTGGTACAGGTATACATATTGATCATGCCAACAAAGTGATACAATAAAAAGTAAAAAAAAAAATTTTTTCGGGTACCTCCTCCCCAATTGGTTATGTGGGGTGATTTTTTTATTTGCTATAGAATCGTATAGTGTGGGGTATCATTGAGTAGGTCTCTTAAAAAGAAAAAGGGGCTTCAAAGAAAGTTTTTTTCTAAAGTCAATATTTTCGGAGATAATCGCTCCAGATGAAAAAAAATTTGTCCCCCCCTCTAACTTTTGATCCAAAGGTCCAAAAAAATCATGAATAGTGGGCTGGCATAAAACTATTTCAAACATAATCGGCCCAGCCGTTTTTGAATAACTACGAAACCCTACACTGAGCATGGCCCGACATGCTCTTGGCCGGTTTTTGTAATTGATTTCAATATTTATTTTATTCAAAGACGGGCAGTGCTTAGCTGTCTATTGAATATTGAATAAAATCTTCACGTCAAACGTCATTCGTTTCGCTACTTCGCTTCACGTTGTTCGTTACGGGTGCACTTCATGTGATTTTTCTCATGACTAGTGGCGCCTTCGTTGGAGCGACAGAGAAAAATCCTCGAAATTTAACCATAGTTTTTGATATAACCTTATACGAATTAATTCTCTTCCTGACAGACGATGTAAAATCGATAATCCTCTATTTACGCACCTAAGCAGTGAAATTATCGCTGACATTTCATTATATCGACATTTCTAATCACTAGTGATCGTCTTTTGATCATCGTTGACGTTTTGTTTGTTTTACTTGGTCTGTGGTTTGTTTACATGATAAGACAAGTAAGAATGAATACATTGTAGGTTCGCTACATATTTTAATAGTAGGTATGTTTGAGACTCACGTTAGTTATATGTGTTAAAGCCAACCCTAAAAATGGTCACATAATCGAATTTAAAGTAAAGTGTTGGTAAGATCGAACACAATCCTTATGCCTTATGTCTTACTCTTTTACATATACGAGTATATGACACGTTGAGCAGGCCACAAAGATAGAAGCATTGCCTTACCACCCGTGTCTGACCAGCGTAGGCATACAAATACTATAGTTATTCGTTATTGCTCTATATGACGATGCTTCCAACGAATATGTCAGACTTCCCAACATGTACCTAAACGCCTGAATCGATTATCACAAAAATTGTTACAGAACGAATCAACCGCTAATTACAACGATTTGAATCGCATCTCAATCGTTTTTAAATGACAATTATTACACCACAAATACCGACAAAGCTCTAAAACCGCAGCAATATATTATCATCATTAGCCAGCTACTTAACTGAGAATATGAAACGACGTAAGATCCACCGATGGTCGGTGAAGAGTGATATAGTTTTTGACACCTCACGGGGAAGTAATGGTACCACAACCACATAACGTCATTAGGCACAGTTGTCTAACCGCAGATAATGCCTATACGAGTGTGGCATCACGTACGCTTGCCCTTAGGGCTTGGCCGTGAACGTATGTAGGACATGACAATACATTTGTATAGTAGTGTTATTGAAAACGGGGTATACTTAACTTACTCTTTTAATACCGTAATATAGCCAACTATGGTCCAACACTGCGACTATGGTCCACAATTCAACTCCTAAATAAGCATCAGTCCCTTCTTCTTCCTTTTGGCTTTGTCTAAGTTTTTTTTTATTATAAATGAGGAGTTTATACCTATGAGTAGTTCGATAATATAACAATTATACCTAATGTGTAATATTCGATTAAGTTTTGGACCATTAAGGTGCATTCAGATCAAACGAGCATTCGCTATTCTATCCCCCACTCTACGAAATCAACGAATCACGTTTTGTGTAACGATCGAATTTCGTAGAGTAGGGGGTTAGAATAGCGAATGCTCGTTTGGTCTAAATGCACCTTTATAGGGAGCGTTTGGACTATAAGTAATTAGGTGGGGTTTACGGTACTACTCTTTAAAATCATAACAAAGTCGGAGTCTGATAATGGGATCTTGAAGAAATCCGTTGAAGTCGGTTTTTAATTATTTTTATTTGGTGAATATTTATTTACATATTGCGGTCAGAGGGCCTAGTGTAGGTAATTACTTATAAAAAACATCTCGATCGCGTTTACGTTTTCATCGTCGTCACTTGTATGAGTTGTATGAAATGGCGATGAAAAACGTAAACGCGATCGAGACGTTTTTTATAAGTTATTAGGCCCTTTGTTTTTACGAGTGCGGCATCACGTATACGCTCGCCCTTAGGATTTGGCCGTGAACGGCGACAACCATTTACACCTATTCGACAAGCGTTGTCACGTTGGGTATGTACGGATTTGATTTTACCTAGATATGTTAATTGACCTGGTGAAGGTCGCAGGAGTCCGCTGGATGCGGGTGGCACAGGACCGGTCATTGTGGCAATTCTTGCTATCTATCTCTAAGTTAGGGCAAATTACGTAGGTATTTATTAAAATTGATTTATCGACAACTATAAGACTTATCGATAACAGTCATATCGATATTTCATTATGTCAATCTCTCGATCCTGCTAGACAAATATCCAGGTATAGTGCGTATAGTGAAAGCTCATACATCTTACGTGCTTTCATTTTGCGAACTAACTCTAACTTTGATACTATTAGGTTCAAAATATAATTCAAAACGACCCCCTCTGTCCCTCAAAGTTGCGTATTCTGTGATTCAATCAGAAGACCGAGTGTAGGTAATAACTTATAAAAAACGTCTCGATCGCGTTTACGTTTTCATCGTCAATTTCATACAAATGAATAACGACGAAAACGTAAACGCGATCGAGACGTTTTTTAAAAGTTATTGCCTAACACTCGGCCTTCAGCAGCAAAATTCGTTTATTTCACCCCTAGAGCTTGTAATTCCAATGTTTAATGTTTAGTATTGAACTATTTATCGAATCTTTCACTTGCTCGTTCAATCAATTTCGTTTTATCAATATAATCACGAGGAGTATACCTCAGTTTCATTCCGCTACCTATCTTAAAACAAATACATATGCACCTAACATGCACCTAATTATTTTTGCACCGATAATTGAAAATAATCAACCGCCTAAGTAAAAGTTAGACAACCGATGGGAGTAAAGTTTAATGGTGCTCTCAACTAAAAGCAGTAAGATGGGATGTAGAACAGATTAAACCAGGTGGCTTATGATGGTCCCGTTTTATCTATTTATCGTGCTACGCGTCACTTTCGCTCTTGCGCAAGTATTTGTTACAACGTGACGGCAACGCCGACAAACGATTAGACGCGGTACCATCATAAGATTCATAAGCCTAAGCCTATAGGTGGAACTATTTTGAATCTGGAACGCTCATAAAATTAGCCCGACAGATAAAACTTGACCTACACTACCCCAAGATTTATCGCATGCCAGTAACTCGTGTGTTTATTTTTAAATCGGAGGCTGTTTACGAGGGCCTTTGCCTCCGCGACCTGCCACAATGTAATTTCCGGATGACAACGCCCGTGCTCTTTAAAATTATAATTGGAACGCATCGCGCGCCAACTTTTTTTTTCTATTTTTAATGGCGGCGCCAGGTGGCGCTTACGAACTCGGCAACTTGCTGAATAATTGCTATGTTGAAGCTACCTATTGCTAAATTAACAAAATTTTTAGGTATTATGTTAATTGTCGAGTTTACAATTTAATCTGGATTAAATTTCAACAAGCGCATAATTTTGCAAAATAAATACGAATCAACGGCGTATTCCAACTGAACAGCCTAAAATGCTATTATACTTAGATTACCAAAACCATTTTGACAGGAACCACGTCCGTTTGCCAGACACACGTGTTTAGCGATCAAACGGATGTCTGTGTAATCTGGATGTGTAAGAACGTAAGCTAAGTTTGTAAACAGCTCCGCGTGGGATTCGCTCACAACCACACTGAAAATATTAGCTATAAAACATTCTAAAGCCGTGTCGATTTTATACCTTATTCAAATGCAACAACGTATAGGTTAGAATGAGTTTAGAAATGTAGTTACGACGCTTTATGATAAGGTTGGCAGCGCTGTGTTTACAATGCCCCCACTACCCCGACCGGCAGCCATGCTAGATGTCACGTACGCAAACCCTCAGAGCGCATGCGTCCGCGTTATTTTGGTTACTATCGCGAAAAAGCGATTCTAATGCGATAACCCATTGTAAAGATAAAGAAACAGGTATACTCGTATGATACGAGTTTGAGTGTATATTTTAAGTAAGTACCTACGCTCGTATTTCATTCATTCATTGGAATGTCAAATGTGTTTTAGAATAGTTGGAATAAATAAGGTGATGTAAAACTTACTTCAATTAATTTGTTTGTGTGTTTTTTTGTGGATATTTATTATAATTTGAAATATCAAGCGTCAAGGAACTGTGATAACAATAGACATAGTTATATGACATAAATTGTCATTCTCATTACTTACAAGGAAGAAAAAGCGCGGTTTTTATTTAGATATGGTTCTAGAGTGGCTTAAGTTTCCAATTGGTTGTATTTGGGCGGATAAATTTGTTGGACCATTCGTTTTGATTTTACTCTCTAACTTTACTCAAAAAGTCAAAGACAAGCGTTTATTTGTCTTTACAGAAGTATTATAAGTAGGGGTCGGACCTATGGGTGCAAAACACTTTAGCCAAGAAAAATACGAATATTATTGAAAAATCTGTATACAATTTTATTCCCTATCTCTGAATCTTAAACTTACAATGTTTGGGTGTGTACATATGTATATTTTATGGATGTAGGCATGTGATATGCCAAGTCCACTTGCCAAGTTTTGTTAAAGTTTTGCACCCTTCCGACCCCTAATTATAAGGCTTAGGAGTTAACAAGAAAACGGGCTTTTAATACAGATATTTAATAAAAAAAAATTAAAATAATAGTAATATTATTTCAATAACTTCGAATTAGGTACCTTCAATTAGGAGACCTTAATTGTATTTTTTTTGTCATAGTTGCAATAAAATTCAACCACGCATCGCCATTCGCCTATTCTTAATTGAATTTGGCTCCCATTTTCAACACATTTTGTGAGTTCGTCTGGCGTCATAGTCTGACCAACGGCTTGGCTAGGCACCGTCATTGATATTGCTGTGAGGGGGAGTTTTCAAGTAAACGTGGGGCAGATAATAATATACGCGTCCATATCTAGTATCTACCCTACTCGATAACGTATATAGTGTACATATACGTAGGTGTCATAGACTAATAAAATTTGATTGTACTACGGACTACTGGTCTGGATAAATTTGTATACCCTTCTTGAGTTGAAAGTAAAAAAAGGTAAACAAAAATGGCTGACTTTACATAGCATTTGACGTCTTTGACACGTATCGTGAAACACGTTCTCAGATATATTTTTACGTTAAAACTAATAAATATCAATAATTTTAACAAATAATGTAGGTGAACTTCAGGTCTAAGGTTTTAAATTGGCGATAAAACCAACATTCTGTTCTGAAAGTGCGTGATTATGAAGGTGCATTCAGACCAAACGAGCATTCGCTATCCTATCCCCCGCTCTACGCGGCTCTTGTAGTGGACCAATCAAATGACAAATATTTCAAGTGGCATCGGGCCTTCGTATTTGAAATGGACTATACCTGTTGGTGAATGTTTGTAGTAGAATCATTATTTTTAAACTGACCTAGTTCTGTGTCTATTGTAATACCTGCATAAAAAACGGTTTGCTTTTTAAATATTTATTGAATTACGACTTTATGGCTCTACCAATAAGATCAGTCGTTTACCTGTCGTCATCTAGTCCTTACCTAGCGTCAGTGGGATTGCACTTCGTGTTTCCGCCGCGCCGCTACAATTTATAGTTGCCGATTTCTAAGAATGAACATTTGACAGTTTAGATTATCGGAAAAAAGATGAGTCTTACCCTCATATTTATAAGGGTTATTCTATAACTATCAAAAGTTCATTCTTTAGAAATCGGTAACTATACATACAGGCCGCGTGCACCGAAAGCGGTCTTGATAAAAGTTATCTTCGCAGTGCTTCGAAGCGGACACATGCACCCGTATAAAGGTGGGTCCACACTTGTAACAATACGACGGACCGGACTACGTGTCATTGCAACAGAACATGTTACGCTCAATGGGGATTGGGGACGCTCCGTGATCGTGCTGACACGGTTACACACCGTGTACGATGAAATGTCACAAGTGTAGACGCACGTTGGCGAACCAGACTGCGTGGCATGACATCGGTACAAGAGTCGGTCGTTGGTTGTCATTTACCGATGTTTATAGTTATGCGTGCATTCCGTGAATGATGGACTACCGAGGCGGCGGCGAGGTGCGGGCGGGGGACGTACCGCCGTACAGGTCACGATGTGATCCATTCCTAGCCCGTGGCTGTGTCTGTGTCATCTGGCGTACTTGTACGCGTGTCATAAATGCAAATGTGGACGTGTCGTGGTCACGTCACAGGTCGGGGAAAATAGCGAACATGCTTTGAAGAAAACCGACTCGAGATGGATCGGCCCGTAACACGTGACTTCGATGCGTGACAGTACACAGACCAGCGTCCACACTAGGCCCGGTTAGTAGATCGTAACTCCATACATTGTCCTGCAGACTGGTCATACATGGTCTGTGTCAAAACAGTTCTTTGAGTGTTCGGAATGGATTGCGCCGTACTGCAACTTGTAACAAATTGTTCGCGTACAAAATACGTCCACATTAACGGTACTGACACGTGTTACTGTTACGGTCACGGAATAATGTTCGGCAAAATGTCACAAGTGTGGACCCACCTTTACATGTTTTTTGGCTGTCATGGTAAACTCTGCTGCTTCTACAAAAATCTAGCCAGATTAATGAGGAAACGCTCTTAGAAATACCTCGTTCAATATGTTTCCTCCCGTGGTACGCCAGCTTTTGTACACAATACAGGATACTTTACTACTGCTATATCTGTGTTACACTTGTTAGCACAACGAAAGAGTGAAAGAGTTGGCGCGAACAGTAAGTTACGTTCGGTTCAGCCTATACAAATAAATACCATAAAACTACTGAGGGTGGAAGGTATAGCAGTAAGTATTACTCACCCCCTCAACAGATGGTAAGGATACTATTCTAGGAATGTGTCTTTCATACTAGATGACGTCACCATATATTATCTTTATCCTCTTTGGAAACATAACTTGAAATCTGGCCTTCACAAGAAAATTGTTTTCTGCGGTCAAGCGTAAATTTATGATGTGCAATTGCGCCATGAAAACGTCTGTAGAGTATTTATTTTTTACAAAAAAAGTAGGTGTGGGTTTGCTTGCAACTATCTTCACATGAAAAAAAAAAACACTTTGAATCTATAACCTATAGTATCGAGCGATCATTTGGTTTTTGCATCGAAAGTGGAGGTAGCTCTACTACATTTTTCGAACCTTCAATTTTGTTACCGCCATACAAAATGTATGGAAAAATGTTAACGGAACGGAATAAAATTGTTCTCCTATCAGGAACGAAAGAGCTCGCGATTCGGAAAAAATGATGCTCCCCCCCCCTTACCCCTTAGAACCTTAATTTGTCTGGCGGCCTATTTGTGACATCATAAGTGTTTCCCATTATCATCCCAAGCTAATCGTTTTGACACTTAAAAAAGTTAAAACGATTACTTTTATGGGTAAAACCCGTAGAATACCTACGCTAAATGACGTCATGAGTATTGATAACGGAGTAAAGCTGTCCAACGGGACACGTGTGTTTTAGCCTGGTTTCCGTAATTTTAGTATTTATTATAACCAGAGCCCGGAAAATCCATAGGAAAACGACTGTTGCAATCAAATTAGGGTGAGAAACATTTTTTTATCGATATCGAGTAAGTTTTGTGAAAAAAGTCACAGCGATATGTTTAGGTACAATATTTTATAATCACTCAAGCCAAACGCAAAAGAAAACGTAAGTATGTTTTATATGTGTAACTTATATTATCAACGTTACTTATATTTCATATTAAGTGATAACCCTTCCATTTTGACTTGACCGTAGTCGGTGACAAAGAAATAATCAATCTCATTGAAAATAATAGACACTTCAGAACTTCAGAAAATTAATACTCCATAAGAAATTGAATGTCATTACTGTAATTTCATTGCGTATGATAATGATAAAATATAAGTTGTGTCTCTAGATAATTACTATTTGTGTCTTAAAACGGACGTGGTTGATATATAAACTTACTCGATATCGATAATAAATGTTTCTCACCCTAGTGTGATTGCGACAATATTTTGTTTTGCTATGGATTTTCCGGGCTCTGATTACAACATTATGAATAAACATACTTACTGCTTACTGTCCCGGATATTACTAGTGCCATGTCAAGTATAAAATGTTTTTTCTTATTTATTCTAAACTTACGTTAAATCATTGAAACGTGCAATATATTATGCATAGCTTAACAAATGTAATATTAGATTCGAGGTTAATTCATCTGAAAGTCATATTGTACGTAATTTGATGCAATTCTGAGTTAACTTGATTTATTTTTAGATTTTACGTAGTACAAATAATGACATGCTGTTTTAAGCTGGCGGCCTTGGCGCAATCTGATCGTGTAATAAATAAATAGATGCGTATTGATTGGTGCTTAAAACTAATTTCAAATGTGTCGATTTGTTCCATCCATAAAAAGAAAAATAGACGAAAGCGTAACGCAGGGTGGCTCGCTGGCTGGCGACAAATTCTAACTCCTGTCTCTTTGTATAGCCCCCTAGGATAAACAGATTAATTTAACGGATTATAGATGGCAAGGAAAAGTTGTGTCATAGCGGTCGTATGAACTCAATGACACATGATTTTCCTGCAAGACTAGCCACCTACGGAGATGAGACCTAAGATACAACATTAAACACAAACATATCCACGTTATGTTAGAGTTGATGCTAAATACAATCATACGCCAGATAACCATCAGAATCGCAGGTAATCGAAAGATATGCATGCAGCCATTCTACGTTCACAGTGCACGAGTAAACTCTTCGACAACAGTGAACATTTATAGCAAATAAACAATAAGAATATGTATATTTACCCTCGTTCTGCCATTGATGGTGTAGTCCCCGATTTTCCCGTTGTTTGGCATTTTATTCGCTCTCAAGATGATGTTGTCCACCTGAAATGAAACATTTAGTCAATACAGATCTTACTTACACACTCTTTGGCTTGCCTAAGCGACGATTTAAAATCTACTTGTTTTACTAAGACTATTAGAATTCTACTGAACTGACAGCGAAACAAGATATCTTTAGAAATTATTTTGAAAAAGTCAACTCAATTTCTTGCCGTGTCGAAAAAATGTGATGTGCAAACAGAAAGGTAAGGTAACGGTGTTTAAAATGGACTTTATTAAAGAATTCATAATGTCTATTTTAAGAGCCGTGACAAGCTACCATTCCATTTGCACTGACACAAATAATCAAAGGGACACATTGTCATACTACTATAACATATCGAAGATAAATTATAAATATCTGCATTTAAGGAAAGAGTATCAAACACGAGTCGTTTTTGTCTCGTCCGTGACTCAATACGCCCTTCGTTATGGGCTAGATAGTGAGGACTTATCGTATGAAGATAACCACATGCAGTCTGTTATGGAATCCCAGGATGTTCTGCAAAGATAGAATAGGAAGGAAATGCGGCAAACGTCAATCTTCCGTTTGATATCGACGTATGGTTTCTTAAGACCATTTTCACGTAACAGGCCTACTACCGCGAAAATCGAAATTCGTAGGGCCGCTGCACGGGATCAGCTGCCCTCATTGACCGGCTTACTATTTCCATGTCGTGCGCCAATAGATATAAAAAAATGTAAACAAACCTTAAACTTGCATTATTTCATAATCACGCACTTTCAGAACAATGTTGGTCTTAAACACGTACATTTTTAGTTACAATTATTGACGTTTATTTTATTAGTATTAACGTAAAAATCTACGAACGTATTTCACGATGTGTCGAAGACCACAAATACTATTGAAATTCAGCTGTATGTGTCAGGGCACATGGCAAGGTACCTTGTCACGACTCTTAAAATAGACCTTATGTGATCTAAAATAAAGTTCATTTTAAATACCGTGACAAGGTACCTTTCCCTTTGCACTGACACTTTTTTTAATTTTTTATCGTTTTTTATTATTGGCACACGGTATACCTATACCTATATGTATTATATTAGAACTACACCTATCAGCAAATAGCCTTCCTCCTAAGGAAACATTTTGACATAGTTCCGAGGTTAGTCAGAATTCAATTTAGTCGATTGTAATGTACCTAAGTAGGTACAAATCACAACATATCACTGACAATTTTGTGGCTCTTATTACTATAGGCATAAAGTGCAAGAAAAGTCAGTTAGCTATGTTCGTCGGTATATCCCCGATTACCATATGTACTACGATTACATCGGACAGCTGGTCGTTAACAATGGTTGATTCATCAGAAAGTGCATACAATCTGACATCACCGCAATGATTAATGTCAAACACGATTGTCAAAAGGAGTGTGTTTGTCTGTAGTCAGTCAACAGTTTGTACCCTGTTTGTACCTTATGAAAAATGTTATATGGATGGTTAATTTGGCTAGACCTACGCGTACAGTCATGTGCAAAAATATGCATAGAAAGAATCCTCTTACAAATATGTTACGATCATACGTCGCACTCTAGCGGGCAGTTTCGTGGCAACGTAAGGTTTACAAAAAAAATCTTAACTTACGAGTATTAAAATGTATTTGTAATAGTTTATTTAAATTCGTTGAAAAGAAGCAAAACGTGTATTCGCTATAGCCAGCGTAGAAAAGGAAGTGAAGTTTATTCATACACAATTAAACATTTCTCCGAGATAAAAAATAACATTCAATTTTTTCAAAATTCGAATTTGCCAATGCAGTCTTCCTTTAATGTAATAAATAAGACTATGAACAAATTGTCAAAAGTACGCTGCACCCTAAAGGAAAACAAGTATATCTGAAATTACAAAGTGTCTTAAAATCGAATCCCGGGAATCGACACTAAAAATGATAAATAGTCTAATTTAAAATGAAGTGGTTGAGACTACAAATAATGTTAACCAAAACACACTTCATTGACCGTTGACCGCCGGCAATTTAGAAAAAATTAATAATATATTCGCATAACATATCTACTTCAGTAAATTAAATATTTCACATACTAGTCAATTGTATTTTTATTTCAAATTGAATGAATACTAAAAAATAATAAGTTACTAACATACTACCTTAGTTTCTAAGATATTTAGAATTATACATTATAAATACTAGGTACCAAATACTAAGTACAAATACTTCTGCTTATTTGAAAATGAATTGATGTATTTGTGAACCTTATCTATCATTTTGACAAGCCACCAAAATGCCCGCTGGAGTGCGACGTATGGTTACGATCTTCTTATTACACAGAATGAAAGTGCACTGGGACATATTTTTCACCTTATTTTGCCTTTGACTGTACGGAATTTCTATCATAATACAGGTAGTAATATTATAAGTATAACATTAGATATTACGTGTACTTAAGTAACCTTTGTGCTTATGATTAATCATTATATCGCATTTTATGGTGATAAAAATGCGATACCTAATCACCTAATTTAAAATGAAAACGTCATATAATCCCTCAAAATTATTTTATGTTACGAACGAATTAAACAGGGCCATAAATATACGTTTAAAAAAAACGTATATCAAAAACGCTCCCGGAGCCCTCTGATTCGCTACCGACGGTCGTCTGGATTGGTCAACGCCGGTGTCAGTGTTACCAGGCCCCAATACCACAAAACTTTACAAGCGTACAATTCTACAAAATTGTCAACTTTTTGTATGGGAATTTATACAATTTTGTAGAATTGTACGCTTGTAAAGTTCTGTGGTATAGGGGCCAGGCGTTAACAACTGTCTTTAAACATTAAGCCTTCAATGTAATGGAAAGCCCTGTGTCCAGCCCTCCGCGACACTATTGCATAAACGTTTTTGAGGGTATTTTTGAGCTCGTTTCACACGTCTGTTTATATATGATCGCAGATTTTATGTCACATGGTACTATTATAAATATAGCATCAAGGTTTTACAGAAAAAAGGTGTGTTTCTTGTAGAACAATAATTATTTACAGATTTATAAAGGGTTTCCACCAAAGCCAATGTTACGTGTTAAGTTTTGTCAGCCTCCGCAGCTGCTAGTGACGAAGCTGGAGGTTCTGGGTTCGAATCCCGGCGAGGGCATTATTTGTGTATTTCATTTATCACAAATATTTGTTCCTTGGTCATGGCTGTCTATGTATTTAAGTATCTGTTAGTATCTATCTATTACATATATCGTCGCCTGGTACTCATATCACAAGCCTTAATTGAGCTTACCGTAGGATTAGGTCGATTTGTTAGAGGTCCCAAGATATTTATTTATTTATGTGGAATAGTGGATGTATTTTACATCCCCTATATATGGCATGTGAGGAAACAGAAAACATATTCTTCTGGAATGTAAACAGGTAGAGACATACAGGAGTAGGCACTTGGGGACTAAAGGAGGCATTTAGCAACCTGAAATATACGCTGTTTCGTGGAGGAGCTTGGATGGTTGGAATAGGGCTACCTCGCTATCACGCAAAAAAGGCACGATGGTTGTCAGTTGCGGAAAAAGCCCAGTATAACTAACTAAAAGTTTGTCAAGCGCTTGGCGGATTTTTGAAGGAGAGAATTTATTCCCGTTAGGCATAAGAATACTACTTGTAAAGTGTGTGACGGACGGACAAGTAAAAGTTTTCAGACTTAGAAAATGGCGAATTAAAACAATTCGCACTGTATGGCGATGGCGCCAACCATGATACGACGATCGACGATACGATGAGATAACTCAAGATAAGATAATTTAATGCAAATTCCTAACACTATCTCATTTCGTACCTTTAAAATATCACACCATGACTTTGTATTGAATATTATCAATTGTAATAATAATTTATCTATCACTACGCTCTCAGAAACAAAAAGGCACTAAAAACTGCAAGTTATGTCCAATTTATAGGTACACACAATGTAATGTTGGTCAAAAATAGATATTACTGCTTAAACATGCCAATAGTTTTATTGGAAAATAATAATTTAAATATTATGGAACAATCTTAATCTTACACGGATTGACCTAGTTCCACCCTACGCCTACGGGAGTTATGCACAAAACGTCAAACTTCGATTTTTTGTCAATGCAGAAAGCAGCCAAACTCAATATGTTGATTGACAAGTCAAGTTGACTGAAGTCAGATTGACAAAAAAAAGTTAGTCGCTTTCTGCAAAACTATGGTCAACTAAGGCTTCAGTTGCCATCATCAGCCTATATCAGTCGATGCTGGACAAAGGCCTCTCCTATTAGTATTACCCACGTGTATACGCATTAGGAGGTAAATGCCCATAATCGCCACCTGGGCAAGCGGGTTGGCGACCGTAGTAGTGTGTCGCCCGTGCCCATCATCAATCTTCAATAAATAAATGATCAGTGACACTTCTCCCATAGACAACCACGGGAAGAGTTGGGAACATGGGCAGCTTATGTTGTGAGTACTAACCCCCTTATTCATAAACGTCTCCTAACTTAGCAAGCCGCTAAGTATTGTTTGTTCCTTTCGGTCTTATTAATATGTCTATAGGACCGAAAGGGACAAACAATACTTGGGCGGATTTTTATTTAGTGGTCATTTTTAATTTTTTTCCAAATTTGGACTTTTTGCTTTTTTTCTACTCAGAATCACGAGTTCTTTCGATCCTGATAGAAATAAAAAATGGTCTCAAAAAAAATTTCATTGAGTTACTATTTTTCATAGACTTGCTTCGACCGTAACTCAATGGAAGACAAAAAAAGTGTATGGAATTCTTAGGACACTTTTTTCTACTAATGAGGATTGAAAGAGCTCGCGATTCTGAGTAGGAAAAAATATGAAAATATCCAAATTTGGCAAATCTGAAAAAACTACAACAAAATAAAAATCCGCCCACTTAGCGGCCTGCTAAGTTAGGAGACAATTATGAATAAGGGGATAAGGTGTATACGTGTGTAATCTCAGTCATAACAGTTACTCCCGTTATTATTTATGACTGATTACGTCCCAAATTTATGAATTAGAGGGCTAATACAAAATGAATAGCATCGTATCAATAGTTTCGTAAAGATAAGACGAACCTAACAGTAGGTATAAATAGCAGGTCGGTCAACGGACTTGAGATAAAAATAAACAATACGCCGATTTCTAAGAAACGTATACGAAATGTAGTGTTAATTGCATCCCATTGCAAAACTAGCTGTCAACCAAATGTACAGCCGACCAATTGGAACTAGGAGCAAAATTTAAAAAGCTTATAACTTGTAATACAAGCGGAAGTCCTTATCTAATTAATAGTGTTGAAAAGAGACATCTTACTTGTATTAGGTACAAGTAACAAGTCTCGGGAACTCTGTCGCAGTGACAATTTTAATTAGACAAGAGACAATAAATCCTTTTGCACCTTTTTATTCGTTTTGTGTTTGGCCTTATGGTTGACTGGTAGAGAATGCCATTAGGCATTAAGTCCGTCATTTGTAATTTTTTTTTTGTATTTTGTGCAATAAAGCTTAAATAAATAAATAAATCTCTACTTGCTCCGCGTGACCGTCCCTGTTCATTCTTGCTACACAACCCCAGATGTCATCCTGTATAACACAATATTAGCATCAAATGAAATGAAAAATGAATAATATCAATCCTGTCACAATATTAGGTAGGATTTAGATATCGCGAACGTCTACGTGACGAGCGTTACGAATACTAAACATAATGAGAGCAATATAAATAAATAATCGGAAATGACTACAGGTAGGTAATTGCGCACAGCCGTTTTGTCACGTATGTTTACCCTTTGTAAATAGGTAAGTACCTACTCGTAGTTAGTGATACTGATAATATGAAACTACAATTAAAGAGACGTGGTACACCTTTATATTAATAGAAAATACGTGCAATTACTTTGAGTGACTAGTTTTTTAGTTATTAATATCTGTGGTAAGGCGATCGCCAACGCTTACCCAGCGTGGCGATTAACACATTGCTTCCTAATACGTCCATACGTTTGGAAGGGTGTATCCCGTCTCCTCGTAAGCTTACAGAGGTAAAGCTTAGATGTAGGCACACTTATACTTAATACGACATAGGTAGCCTGTCGATCAATCAAAAACCGTCCGATCTTTATATTATCTCTGGTTAATACCAGAGGTAATTATAATATAAGAATCGGACGCTTTAATATGTTTAATCACGTCATGTAGAACATATACATATACGCATACTGCGCAACCAATTGTTTACATACACAATGTGTCATATAGGTAAACAATAACATTAGTGTGACACGAGTAAACATTGATTTTCCTCGCCCGTGGCTTGTAGGGGAAATACCAAAGAATACGGAGTGTGTTTTCAAGTATCTAAATATTAATAGAAAATACATTACTTACATTAGACTACTTACGATAAAATATAGGTAGTAGATGTATCTCATACTGTGGGTTACAGATAGGCAGACATACTGTGATATAAAGTATTGTACTATATTTTAGCTCTATGTACTTTATAATCTACGAGACGCATAAACTAGGTACGCTAAAGTACTTTATTTTGAATTTAATGGTATGGTACGGTCTAGTGGGCAGAGACCTTTAACCGATATATACTGTATATCTCAAAAGTCGGGCAACCCTAAGTTATAGATTGTAGTGCATAATTATTTCCCTTGTGTACTTTCTCCACTGAACTACCCTAATATTGCTGTCACTGCAAGCTGCAATATCCATTGCACTGATGTAAGTTGAAACAGAAACATATATTCAGCCGTTTTCGTCGAAAAACGATGGTAATTTAAAATATAATGAGAGATCGGACAATTAATGTGCGTCATTGTTCGCAATAATATGGACAAGACTCCAAAGTTGATTAAATGAATAATTAAACGAATAAATTCTTGTAATTTGATTTTGAAGCAATGTGACTGTTTACAAAGGTTTTCATAGTTACCGGTGTCAAATAGGTAATTTTCTGTAAATGATTAATTATTCAATCAACTGTGGAGGCATGTCCATATTATTGAGAACAATGACGCACATTTTTCCGATCTTTGAATACATTCTGAATATATTAAATATATCTACAAATTCTACAACTAATGAAGGCCAAGTCAGCCTAATATCACCAGAAAATCCTGCTACTCTAAAAAAATGTAGCTAGATTAAAAAGGTGTCAGAAATGCTCTAAGTAACACCCTCTGTCAACTTACTTGATTGATAAGTTGCTTGATATAGAAGCAGTGTGGTTCCTTCCCATCAATCCAGGTGATCCGATCGCTTCGCACAGTGTGAGCGTCTGTACTGCTAGGATTCGCTACCAATTCGCCTGCCTGGCAAATAAAATGTATATTAATTTCTATGAACAAATAAAACATGGAAATCGCATGTCATTTTTTGTGTCGTGGTGGTGGTGTTCAAGTAATGTGAGAATAAGAAAAAATATTCTTACTTGTGGTCAAGTGGTTTGAATCTAATTTGAGTCAGAACAGCCTGAGCAATGGAATCGAAGGATACCATTCTAATTGTTATATTAGAAAAGCTAGGACTTATTCTTTAACAACATAGTGAACTTGATTTTAGCCTGTTTCAGCATTGAGTAGTGTACTGGAAACGAGTCAAAATGAATTAAATGTTTATTTCTTTTTATATGAATTAAAATTAAAGGGTGGCATCAGGATATGACAAAATAAATGTTTTTAATAAGAATAACATTATTTCATAGTATAATAAGTTATTTTCAAGTCTAAGAAAACAAACAATAATATCATAAGTGTGTGTCAAATAATAACTACTAACTCAGATAAATCCAATTCAGAAAATAATAAAATTAATTCTTAAGTTTTTCTTCAGTCATTGCAATAGTCACCTATTCATGAAATAAGACTATGAACTAGTAGACTGTTAATGCTGTAAATGTAAAGGATTCAAAACATTTAAAACCAGGAAGCCAAATCTAAATTTATAGTCATCATCAGCCTATAAACAGTGTGGACTGTTGCTGGACAAAGGCCTCTCCTAAGTGTTTGGACGCAGTAGAAGGTGAATGCCCAAAATCGCCACGCTAGGCAAGCGGGTTGGCGATCGCAGTAGTGTGTCCACCCCACTATGATAATGCTGCCCATCATCAATCTTTAATAAATAAATGGTCAATGATACTTCAAATCCCTTAGTCGACTCTTACGACGCCCATGGAAAGAGTTAGGGTTGTGACAAAATGAATTCTTACTGCCATCACCACACGGCCAAATATATCATAGTAATTAATATTTGTAATTAGTATTATTTTTACATAGTTTAATATTTCTAGTTAGTTTTATTTTTAGTTTGTTTTAATTCTTAATCTATTTCTGTATATTTTGTATCATGTGCATGTTAATGTTCAGTAACTTTCAGTCTATTATAAATAGACATAATCAAAAAAAATTACAATGTAATATAATGCAATATATAATTTTGCCATTTTCATAGTTTTATAGGGGTATAAATCATTTATTAACAAAGATATAGTGTGTGTCATAGTTTTATTCCATCAATCCTTAACATTTAGTCATAAGGTTCAATTTTAAAATATCTTAGTATTGGATTCAAGTTTCAAGTAATGCAACAAATATAATATACTCCTATATCACTGGTTCAGAGGCAGAACCAACTATTTAATTAAAACAATGTTTTTGCAAATAGTTTTCTATGTCTTTGGCATAATAAACTAATTAGAAAAAACAATTTCAGGGAAATAGTTGGTTCTGCCTTTAATACGACGATATATCAGTTAATCTCCATGTTTACAATAGAATTCCCAGACAATAATTCATCTACAACTTACCTTTTGATAAGATAAGAGCAATTAACTTTTCAATAACAATCATGAAGTTCTTAAAGTTTGCAATAAACAACAACAGATAAAATTCATGTAATGTGAGCATTTTAGTAAAAACACCCCACTTTGTTTACCATAAGGACAGAATTGGCTTGTACCTTTGTATGAATTAAATATCAAAGCGAAAGCCTAATTAAAACAGCCACAAATATTCTGTACCTTAATAAAAACAGGAGATCTATGGTAAAATTATATTTAGTTTCTTGTGAGGGGATGATTATTGTCTTAGAACTGTATGTTTTTTTATAAATGTAAACTTGAACCTTTTTGATTTCATCTTTAGTGTGAACAGATATAGAAGAGGAATTCATATATGTCAACATTAATTAAAACTACTGAATATCTTTGTTATTATGATCATCACCATACTGATGTAGCAATGTAGCTAAATTATGTTAATTTATCCACCTTAATTTGATAATGTCCAAAATACTGGAACCATTATCCAGGTCCCCTGTTTGCATTTTTTAAAATCATAATTATGAAGACTATTGAGGTCTAAGTAGGCTTGCACACACAATCATCACTTGTTTCTGTTGAATTATAGGCAACCACCTAAACATAACCATGTTATGATTAAAAAACCATAGGAAATTAATGAAAAATTATACTCACTTGAAATATACCTGATCTATACATTTTTAACACTTCATTTCTCACTAAATGTCCCCTTTCTTGGCCTAGAAAATTGTCCAAAACACACACTCCGAACTGTGTCATGTCTCTAATCACTTGCTGGCAAATGTTGTACCACTGGTCACTAGGGTCCATATAGAAACTGTTCTGTGGCTGACCAAATGGCGCACTACTACCTCTCACCGTGCCTTCGGGGTATTCCTTTATAGGGGCTTGCTCCCCCGAGTAACCTGCCACTGCCAGCATGTTTGGTTCTGATTTAGGAGTCTTTACTGTTGTACTGGCTGTCGAAAAGTCCACAGCGCTCAGTTGCTGCGCCGATTCACTCAGAATCTCCTGCTCTGATGAACCTTCGTAAGTTATGGCACTATTTACTTTGTCTTTATCTTTACTAGCACTCAAAACACTACATATCACGCTTCGGTTCTTAGGCACGGCGCCTGAGTTAACCCCCGAAGTACCTACAGCGTTTTGTTTACTCGCACTAAGACTACCTTCTTTATTCGTGTTTTTTTTCTTTGAACTTTTCAAACGTCTCGTATCACTTGTTGCACTTCCGTCTGATGTCGAAACGCGCTGCGGCTCGCTGCCAGCCCCGCTGTGAGGCGCGGCGTCTTTCACCTCCCTTGTTCTCACACCTTCTGCCGTAGATGTCGAAACACCGCCAATTTTCTCGTTTCGCGGACCTTGTTTTGGTGTTCTTGGCACGCACTCGGGTTTGTGTCTCTTCCAGTCTTGGCGTTGATGGTCCGTGTTACAATAGTATATACTAAGACAACGCGAACATCTTCTAACGGTCTTCTGATTGCAAACGGCGCAACAAGCTAGTACGCCTTCTTGATTCATTCTGAACTGAGAAGTGAAAACGAAGTCCTTTCCTAGGGCAGATAGCTACTGTCAATAATGTCAATCGATGACATTTCGAACTGTCATTCTCAATGGCGTTTTTCAATTGACTTAAGCGGTTACATGTTTTTCATAAAAATTCGTAATAAAAAGGAAACGGAAAAGTTATATCGAATTAGCAGATAGCTAAATTAAGAATAGTAAAAGAACTTTGATTATAAAATTAATTACCAATCATCCATTTTTTTAGAATAATATTGGCCTGGATACATGAATGTAGGATTAATATGGATTTGTCAACGTTATAATAATAGCAAGAACGAAAGGGATGGTCTTATGAAACTTTTTACTAGTGGAAGTGAAAAGGAACGATAATCGTCCGTCCTTATCACTGTGCCACTATTTTTTGTGTGTGTGTGCATTAGATGCTAAATGTAAGTGCCAGACAAATGCGTTGAATACGTCACTATACTTCGTTTTTTTTAGCATTAGAAAGACCTTCGCAGAACGAGATATAAGGTTTTTTTACAGGCAAATTCTGCGGATCGAACAGTAAATACGAGTTATTAAATATCACGAATTTATTATCATGCTATATTAATACACATTACTCAGTGTTGTGAACAGATAAGAAACATAATGTTTGTTAATTTATATTCTAAGATGAAAAGATAATAATTTTAATAAATTGCGTTTGCAATTTTTCATGGAAAGGTTGTACATTAAAAAACCTAAAGAGGCAGAGTTCTCACACAATTTTAAAATGTCACTGTCTGTCATTCGACTTCATATTGTTGTCGGTTGAGTCGGTTGTGTTTTATATTGCTGTTAGCTTACTTAAAGATTGTTGTTATCGTTTTTGTTCAATTTCGTTATTAATTGTTGATCTATTTAGATATTTTGTTTGTTGGTGCACATTTGAAATGGATGAAAGCAAAATCCTGTGACTACCAGTGAAAAGCAGATGGTGGTGAATATTTACAAATTAAAAAAAGTGCCTTAGAAAGGAATATCCCACTAAATCGGAACGTGTGAAAAAGACTGCTGAGACTGCTGGCATATCGTTGGCTACGGTATATAACATTTTAAAAGAATATATTTTTGATAATGTAATAGATAACACTGTGGAAAAATTTATTATAAACGTTGGTGGTTCCGAGTCCTCGGACTCTTCCACTGACAGTGAATAAAACTATGTATGTCATCTGAGTTTTATTTTCTAATTTGTTACCAAATTCAAACTACATTAGAGCTAGGGCTCCCGATATACGTACTATTCGCCGAACCGTAGCTCCGTGTTCTTAACCCCGGCGGTACTAAGATCACGAATTTCACAGTCACGCCGAGATACGTACCCGAATCTTTGTTTGTATACGTATCTACGAATCTTGGCTTCGTTCTGGCAACGACTGCTCGTGGCATGGATCCGGCCGGACCAATTACTATGCAAACAAATAAGGCCTATTATTGAATAACAGCTTGTTTTTAAAGTACGTATTGAGTATTATACTCTGAATCGGGACGAATGGTATTTTAATGATTAGACTTGCATTTTTCGTATCGATTTATGTTATAGAATAACGTGGTAGGTAGTACTGTGTTCTATATAACAAGCGACGGTGATATTTATGGATTAGAATTTATATTGTGATTTTGAATCACCAGATAGAAAAATTAAAAAAGAATGTTAAAAATATTTGGCCAAATTGCTATACATAAAAGATAAAACAGTCGTTCATTTAAGTTTATTACCTGACAGGGCGGCCCTTTTGTAGATAAGGTCTATACTAAGAATTTGCACGCGCAAAGTAGCTAACAATAGTTTGTCTGCGATGTAATTGACCACACGTGGTAATTTTACTGATAAATATGTTAACTTGGGCTTTACCTGGTACACCTTTTGTTTGTGAAGTTGAATGAAATAGCCGCATCTTTGTTTTGATATAGATAAGCGGGGATGTTTTAGTAAATTTGAAAAGGGAAATTTCGGGTTTTAGTTTTATACGTGTTTAGTCACTAATAAGATTGCAAGCCGGACAGACTTAGCGAGAGTTTAGTCGAATTTAAATTAATTGTTTTTTTTTTATTATTTTGTTACGTTTTTGTATTGTTACTGTTGGTGAGAAGATAGCGTTTTTAAAGTGTATTAATAATGAAGATCAGTTGGGTGTGAAGTTATGCCACCAGGGTCGGTGACACTGCTTTATGCACTTTGTGCAATGATCGTACGAACAATGAGTTTTCGTGTCGTGGTGGTACAACAGGATCGATAGGAAAGCATTTGAAAGCGGTGCACCTAAAATCTCCCGTCATCGTCACGACATCCAATGAGTTAGTATATTGTATTTTTTAATTATATTGCTTTTTAATATCCTTTTATATTTTAAAAGTTCCTTATTTTGTAGGAAATAACGCTGTAAATTTGTATATTTATGACGCATTTATTTTGTTCCTGAGTTATGGGTTTCCTAGTATAGATTAATCGTTGTCTGGTACCCTCAATATTGATTTATGTATTTATTTATATCAACTTCATTGCACGAAAGAAAAACTTAAATTATGATATTTAGAACAGATTACAAAAAATCAGTATTGCGATACAGCGAGGAAATGCCGCCAGCATCCTCGGTACAATGCCACAAGGGCCAATCTTAGATATAGGTTAGGTTAAGTAGATTAGTTAGATTTAATCTATGTACATAAATTGTAGTTTAGAACTAAGAAAAAATATTTACTCCGCACTGTGTTATGTATTTTTTAACTTCCGTTCACATCTCATTATTAAATTAGGTAATTAAGACATGACAATGTGTTAGTTTTTATTAATATTGAACTCAGAAAATATCTATATTTTATAATTCTGCCCTCCTTACCTTAGAAAGTAAAATATTAATATGTAAAATTTAATCTCAGTAGGTATACACGTTATCATACTGAAATTAAGTACAACTAAGTTATCGCACTTTACGTTAGAAAAGCAATTAGGTAACCACTAAATTAGATTCACAAATATCACGGAACATTCTCATCCGTTTTCCTTAGTCCTTAAAGACAACGCATCGAATCGTCACTCAACAACGCGGGCGGAACGGATCTGCGTGTAATTAAGATACGTATCCCCGTGTACACGTGTATACGTAACTTTATTGATACGTAGCCGTGTAACACGCAGGAAACGGGCCTTAAAACCGTTGCCGTGTAACACGGCAACGGGGATCCGGCTACGGTTACACGAAACACGGTCACGACCGCGAGCCCTAATTAGAGCGTCCCAGACCGCCTATAATGGCGACAAATACTAAACGACGTTGCCGATGCGTAGGGTTGTCTTAGTATTGTTATCTGCTCAGTCTTTATGACACCGTGTCCGCTTTTATACCGATAGTTTTAATCCTTAAATGCATGACTTTTTAAAGTATTGGGAGTGCATAATGTAAGCCAGATTAAATATGCAAATATTGTTAAATTTTAGACTGTAAACTTCATTAAATTCAGTAAATGTAAAATCGGTACGATATTAGTTACAAATTAAAAAAAATACTTTGTTAAAAACCGCCAAACACTAAACGAAAAAATCAATATAATATATATCTTTTTTCTAAATTGCCGCCATCTTGCTTATAAAACACTTATAACTTTTTTAAATACAGTTTCGCCAACAAATTAATAATAAATGTGAAAACTGCGTTCAGCTATCGGTAAATATCATATGATATGTATATACATAAGTTCCGAGAAATTCAGTGGTATCGGCCGAAATCGAAGAAGGAAGGTTTACGACCACTGCTTCTTTGTTCACCCGTTTGACAGATAATTCTAATCTTAAATAAAACGAAGTATAAGTGCCTGTGTGGCACTTTCTTCTTAGTAGTAAGTGACTATGTCTAGTGGCACACTAGTCCCTCTTAGTGGCACACTAGTGGCACACTATGTGCGGCCCCTCGCCTGGATACTAGTCCTTTGTTTATGGCTTCTACTTTTTAAATTTTTTTTCTTGAATGACCATGCCCATTAATCATTCTGTCTGTTTTATTGTTTAACGACTACCGAACACGGAACCACAGACAAGACAACAAACAATAACTTTCTACTTTTAGAACGGGTTTTAAAAATGTATTCTATTTTTTATATGTATACAGGGTGACATCTGGGTTGTGGAACAGGATTGAACAGGGCATTAGGGACTGTTACGCTAAGCTACATTCACTATAGACTCGCATGCTGATATACATTATGTGTCTTCACCAGGGTCCCGTTTTATAAAGTTACAAGATACAGGTTACAGGAACCTGTAATGCACTATGAACTATTACAGGTGTTTTATAAATACACACAAAAATTTACAATTGTAATGAACCATGGTAAATCTCGATTACAAGTAACAGGCACTTGTACCTGTAACTTGTAAAATTGTAACATAGTACTTTTATAAAACGCAAATTGTAAAAAACGGGGCAAGTGTTGCCAGTAAACGCCTGTAAAATTGTAACTTGTAACTTTATAAAACGGGACCCAGAGATAGGACAAATAGGTGTCATTGTTCGCAATAATGTGGATATGACTCCGAAGTTGATTAAATAACTTATTTCTTGAAATTTGTTTTCAAAGCTTGAAGGTGACAATTTACAAAGGTTTTCATGGTTACCGGTGTAAAATAGGTAATTTTCTGAAAATAATTATTGAATCAACTTTGGAGTTCTGTCCATAGGTATATGAATATGACGCTCGAACGATCGAATCGACGATCGATTCTTTCTTTTTTAACTGGGACGGAAATGGAATTTTATAACACTTTTCAGGCCTAGGCCTGCAAAGTAACTTTTTTTTATTTCGACAACATTGTCATTTTTTTTTCTTTGTATGTTTGAAAAAAGCACTATACATGCCTCGCCGTGAAAACGGATTCCCGGCCTCGTTAGCTATCCGTATATACCAACTTGGCCGGAAATCCTCATGCCTAGGTTGTATACAGGAACGAACCTCAGTTCAGTGTCATCCGACAGATTTCAAAATGTCAGTTGTTTAAGGTCCAAAGAACTATTTCGAACTGGTGTCGTGCACACTTGTGTCCCTTATCTTAACTAAATAATGATTTCTGGGGATTGCGTAAAAGAAAAATCAATTAAAAAATTATTTCTTTATTAAGTACTTATACAATCAAATAAATTCATGATTTATAATCTCTTAAATTGCTCTCAATAAAAACAGTACAATTGGGAATCACTCTATCCAATCCAACAACCAATTTACAGACAGCATGTCGCTTCTGATGATTAAACTACAGTTATTTACAAAAATTCGTGCGAGAAATGATCATTTTCGAGACGATAAAGGTGATGAAGAAAGAAAAAGACTAGATTAGTTCTACGTCGAGCCACGATCTTTAATTATCTGGCAATGAACCTATTCCACCATCCTTTTTCCCTGGACATACTTTCACCTAGTGAATGAAACGGATGGAAGAATTAGTTTTTAATGAAATATCACCTACCCATCTCACTTTTCTCAATATCCTGAACATGTATGTGATTGGGTAAGTGATACAAATACTTTAAAGGGCTTTTTAATCAGCAAGTGCTCAGTTAAACTAGTGCTGTAGACCCTGAAGATATTAAATATCGATGCCAGAGTTGCGCCATGAGAAAGAGCGAGACTCAACGAGAGGAACTAAGGTGCGTACAGGCATGCGTCGAACCTCCGACGAACGCCCATGCGCGTTGCGCCTTAAAAGTACCTTATAATAAACTTAAAATTACAATACTATCAACGCAAGGCCGAATCTCGATTCAATCGACTTGGCATCGGAGAAAACGATACAATAGCCGCTCGCTCTAGACATGTATTTTTGGACCCCATTTTATCTATCTCCACTAGAAATTTAATTAAGGAGAGCGGAATGTGAATAGTTTTTTATAATACAACATAATACATTAAGTATTTCATCTAGCGAGCAAGATAAATTCTAAAAGTCTCTAATGTTATGGTCCAAGTGGATTCCGAAACGTTTGAAAATTTTTTCTTTTATTTCGTAACGTCACACCATTGATTCCTTAAATGCCGGTCACGATACACGTGCGTAAATAACATATACACGAAATGAAGCATACTTGCTATTAACGAAAACAAGGTTTTCATACTGGAACTTTGTGTACTGTGGAAGTATTGCATTGAATTAAATTGAGCCTCTCTTTCAAGTATGCTATGCGTACTGCGTACCTTATGTAAGTTTGTATATTTTCGCTTACTTAATACCTACGCTCGTGTATCATCACCATTATTAATCATATTGTTCGCGTTACTTAAGTACTACTTAAATTCAGTACTGTACGATACCACTACCGTACCAACCAAACCAACTCAAAAACAAAAACAAATCAAATCTAAATTCTAGTGTGATCATTTTGAGGGGGTACAGGCGCGGGAGGGGCATGTAATGCCTTTGCTAGTTCGGCTTTCTCGTCTGCTGATAGAACGTAGACCGGGGGTGCGGGGGGTAAGAACCGCTCGGCCTTCTGAGGCTCTCGCTGTAGCCGGCCTCGGTACAGCATCACTAGGACGCAGAGTACACTGATGATGAAGGCGGAAGACGCTGCTAGGACGATGAGGGCTGTGTGGTATGATGTTGTTGCTGATACCTGTCGGATAAATGAAAATATTAATTTACAAACTGTCAAACTCATTCAGATAGAGCGTTATGAATTTCCATAACTCCAAACATTCAGAATGATGAGCTGTAGATAAGCCAGGAATAGTTGGTAGTTTGTAGGTAAATAAAAAATCTAGGAAACGCTATACGCTATTTTCTATAAGAAATTACACATGCTAAGTGCTAACAAATGTTTACTATATCACTTCATAAAACACTTAAAACGTTATTTATTTATAAAGTTCTACTGACGAGGCAGTATGGCTTAATGTTTATGCCTGTCAAGACAAAATAATAATAATTAAAAATAAATCTTTTCAGAGACGTTTTTTTGCGCGGTTTCTTATCTGTGTATGCGGTTGTTAGAGAGTAGCGGAGGCAGTATGGCTTAGTGCTTTCGCCTGTCCACAAGGACTAAAATGAAAGAAAATAGAGAGTAGCGGTAGTCTGCCTGCGACCACGGGTGTAACGTCATGCCCGAAACGTCAGGATATAATTAAACGTAAGTTTACGCGATTAAGACCCGTTTGTCTTTAAAATATGAGTGATAATCGTGAAAGTTTAAATCAATATATAGTAGCGGTTAAAATGTGGGTAGATGCATACCGTGGATTCGCTAAGTATTTCCCGCTGCATGAGCGGCGCGTGCGCAGCGAGGCGGTACTCGCTGCGGATCACGTCAGCACCGAGGGCGCCGGGCGACGTCTTGTTCACGCCAGACAGCTTCTCTTGTTTCACCTAGGACGGAGAATTGGTATATGAAAATAGTTCAGTCATGTTTGTAAATATGCGTAGACTTTGGTCGTTGTTACTCGGGGAAGAAGGTTTCAACATACTTTTGTAGGTGACCGTAAATTCTAACTTCCACAAGTTTTTTGGGAGTGAATGGCAAAGGGGCAATTAAATCGCAGATACGTGGCTATTATTGCCTAGCGAATACAGCTGTAAATATTTATGGTGGAGCAATACTTGGACACTAGGACGGGCATTCTAGTTCCGACGTAAGTCACTGCTACCTATCAGTTCTAATAAGTTCCTATCAGATTATCCACATGATAATAGAATGCTCTCGATTCGACGAACAGGCGGAACAGTTGGAATGTGGCTCGTACTCGTGCTCCGAAAGAGGGAAACTGAGATACAGTTGGTAATTTTCGATGGTTTATATCACTAAGGCACTGGTCTCACCGCGAGCTACTAAGCTATGAACTATGGGCTATAAACAGTAAACACGAATAAAAGATACGCACTCCCGTGTAAATAAAAGAGACACGGCGATACTCGCCCGGCGGTGATAGCTGATAGCTGGGCGAGTATCGCCGTGTCTCTTTTATTTACACGGGAGTGCGTATCTTTTATTCGTGTTTATAGCCCATAGTTCATAGCTTAGTAGCTCGCGGTGAGACCAGTGCCTAAAGATGCTGATTCGATTTGGGTTACCACAGGAAAGGTAGGGAATTATTTATCAGATTTCCCACATGATAGACGACATCCACTGCTCTCGGGTCAGCGAGAACACATCTAAGTTCCTCAGTGGAGCGGTCTTTGGACACTGTGACGGGTACTCTGACCCCTAGAGAAGTCATTACTGCTGTTAGGTTCTAAAATTCTTACCAGATTCTCCACATGATGGACGACATCCGCTGTTCTCAGGCTAGCGAGAACAGCTCTAAGCTTCATAGCGGAGTGGCGTTTGGACACTACGACGGGTACTCTGACCCCTAGAGAAGCCATTGCTGCTGGTAGGTCCTAAAATTCTTACTAGATTTTCCAGACGACATCCACTGTTATCGAGCCAGCGAGAAAAACCCTAAGCTTCATAGCGGAGCAGTCTTTGGACACTATGACGGGTAGCCAGGCCACGAAAGAAGCCATTGCTTGTTACCTAGCTGAAGATATGTACTTACCAGATTCTCCACATGATATACGACATCCACTGCTCTCGGGCCAGCGAGGACAGCTCTAAGCTTCATAGCAGAGCGGTCCTTGGATACCGTGACGGGTACTCGGGCTCCAAGGGCCGCCAGCTGGGCCGCCAGGGCGCTCCGCGCGCGCTCGGATGCTGCGGCGTCGTTGCCGATGATTTCCAGCTCTAGGGATGCTGATTCGATCTGGGTTGGCACTGGAAATAGATGGAAATAGTGGATTAAGGTTGTGGCTACTTCAAATTGTTTCACGATACTATTTAGGTCTATTTGATTATAATGATTATTTATTATAATCATGTAGTTAAAATTAAATTAGAGATATAGTAAGTTAAAACCAGGATCTACGTGTTACAAGTCGCGCGGTACTTTCTATAGAAAATTAAGTATTGGACTGAAACTAGCCCTCTTTAATGTGAGGCATTCTCAATGCCTCTGTGATGAATCACAGCTTCTATTTATTAGCAGTACCAGGGGGGTGTCACTCCGTATTTCCGTCATGCCGCTGTGAGAACAGTCAACCAAAAATGTGGTCTACCGTTTTTCGAATCCCTTCCGTAGTAATAAAATCACAGTACAGTCACATGCCACGTTGACCGAAATCAGCCTGATCTAAATCAGAGTGGTATCCGTCCAGCGCTTGGAAGCCGAACACATGGACGTGCTTTTGTTTTTTCTGCCCTCCGCTGCGCTAAACTAAGTTTCCATCTGCCGGCTCCGTTGAGCAGAAAAATAGTATACACACCTCGGCTGTTAAATGTAATCTACTATTACACTCACCGCAGGGGTCGGCAGCGGGGGAGCCCGGCACGGGCGCGCCGCGGCGCTGGCCGGCCGCGTCCACGCACCAGCAACGTCCGCGGGCGCACTGTCGCGGTGCGAACGAGCCGTCCGACAGGCAGCGGATTACGGGACCGTCGCCTGGAAATGAGAATTCAATATTGAATACACGAAGACTTTTTTTTTTATGTTGGCACAACAAAGTGGCTCCACTCCACCTGATCTAAGTTAAAAGTAGAGCCCAAATCGCGGCGGCAACGAACAGGAGACAATCAGTAACCTGTTAGTTGCCACCGCCTTGCTGGCCCGCTAGATGCTTCTTCACGCTTCGTTTAAAGGGTCCCAACTTATAGGTATGCGGAAACACATGTACCGGTAAAGAATTCCACTTTTTAATAGTCCGGCATATGAAAAAATTTATATGCCGGAGAAATACTTTATATGATCCAAATGGAAGCGGTGGGCAAACTAGCAGACCTAGCCAAGTTGACATTCTAGATTTTTTCGTACGTGGATAATAAAACCATTGTGCAACTAGCAAGAACTACATTTCAAGTGGTCTCAATCATCTTAAAACCTTTTCAGTTCAGGGGGCTACCATGATCTCTTAAATGCAATTCGATTTAGGTTCGGCTTATCGGATTTTGACAGTTACTCTATGGGACTGACATATCGCGATTCATTTTAAATCCTAAACTGAATCCAGACTCGACTGAATAGGTATTCAGAATTTCTTAACTTACCACTCTCGGCCTCATCCTGCAGCATCTGACATTTGGTCTTGAAGATGGTCTTGCTCTTGGGCTCTGTCTGTTGCACTTCCAGTTTCTCCACCGGTTTCAGCGTCTCCACGGTCCTGGGTTCCACCGGTTCGTCGCGGAGTAGGTCCTCCTCGTCGTATTCCTCGATCTCTTCCACTCGGAACGCTGTCATTTGTCTGATGAGCTCTTCTAGAACTGTTTGAGTGATCATATTAGATGGGGAATGTAGACAACTGAGGGGGTGTCTTCTCAAAAGGGCTTATTTCAACGAGGGTTATTTTTTCTGTTTTGATAAGAGGAATAATCTCTATTGATAAAGTGGAAATAAGCCCTTTTGAGAAGACATTCCTCAACTGCGAGTACTTTAAGGTACCTATGGCTTTACAGTTCTATGGTATTGCCTTAGGCAGGATCGGAGGTTGATTACGATTAAAGGTGAGTAAAATCACAATTTTATACAACTACTAACTTGTTTACTACTTGTGTACCATTGGGCATTATAAAAATGGTCATACTCAAGAGTTGATATCTTATATGACGATGTATCTTGAGGTAGAGAATGCTTAGTATTAAGTCCACCAGACATATTTCTTTGTGTTATAAAATTTTATGCTTTTGGTGACACTACGTCGACAAGCGGGGTGCTTGTACGGTTAACAACGCTTAACTGTTTCAGTGTCAAATACTTCCGGCCTTATTCATAAAAAGTTACGCGCCCGCTGATGGGTCGTTGTTGACCGGATGGCTAAAAACGTTATTCATAAACGTTCAATAGCGCTATTCAGCCGCTCAAACCTACTATAAATCCCCCGAAAGTTATAGAGCCGAGGACCCTTCTATAACGGTCTTATTATAACTTCTTATTTAACAAGATGGCTGCCAAAATTTTGATCAGCTGATTTTTGACAGGTGCATAACCATGCGTTTAAAGTAGGCAGAAGAGAAAAGATAAAGGTATGAAAGTCTGATTTGGTGTATAGTTTTTTATATCGTCTATTCATCTGATTATTATTAAATATGTATCCAGAGATACTTAATTATATTTAGATAGGTATTTAAAATAAATATCCGATGATTTATTGTAAGTAGTTACGCAGTTTCGATTTTCTCTACATGCAACATTACACGAATCAGAAATGGTGGGAAAACTAATCTCCAACTTTTTGAATTTAAATATTTGCGAATTCCCGCCAGACAGCTGTCAAACTTTTTTTTAATTTGCGGTGAGACCACATTTTTGTCTATGATTTTGTCAAGGCGCCAACATAACGCGTCTAATCCGTTCAACAGCGGCTCAACAGTTATCGGAGAGATATTGAGCGTTTATATGAATAACACTTCTTATAAACCGTTCAACAAGACTTATCGGCTCGATAACTATTGGGCCCCTCAAACCTTCAACAAGGAATTTTTATAAATAAGGCCGTTAAAGTATAGGTACCTTCATCGGCACGGGCCTTCTCGTCGTCTCCGGGTTGTCTCTTGGCCCATTTCCTTGCTTGTCTGAAGTTGCACGAGGGTTTGGCTCCTCGCACCAGAGAACCCTTCAGCGGCTCGCCACGAGCGCTCACGCACCAGCATACATCTGAAAACATTCATTTTATGAGGGTTTTGTTTCCTTAGGTCTTTCCAAGTTACCGCGGGAAGAAGTCTTGGGTTAGTGGTTAGCCAGCATTCTGCTTTCGAATGATGCCTGATCTGCGGCCCTACCGCGAAGTTTGAAATCCGCAAATTTCGAGGATTTGTGTCTCTCACTCTAGTGACGCCTTCGTTGGAGTGACAGATCTGCCTTTGCATAATGGAAAAAGTGTTGGCGTATTTTTTTACGGGGTCAGAGGCTTGTATGGTGCCCAAAGAATGGCTTGTAATAGAACAGGCAGTACCCAATACGTTACGGAAGCTTATAGTCCTACTGTCTAATCATGAGATACTTTCCATAGGCTATATTTCTGGACCCAAACCATTGTAGCGTAGTTTGACGGTCTTTAATATCTGTAGGCAGCACAAGAATAATCAGTCTCTCTTTTTTATTTTTTTTATTTATTTATTTAAACTTTATTGCACAAAACAAACAATGCTGTACAAATGGCGGACTTCATTCCAAATGGCATTCTCTACCAGTCAACCTTAGGGCCAAACAGAGACATTTAAGTTGGTGCAGGAAATCATTACTTTATCAGAAACAACTGTTATTAAAAAAAAAGATCCTAATAAGTAATTACATATTACTACTTATATATTAATACAATAAACTAATATGTACCTACATACGATTTATATATCTAAAGGACGGAGGAAACTATGTATATTCTTGTATGTATCAAAGAGATTTTCCGTATTTTTTAAAGAAAAATACGGAAAATCTCTTTGATAGCGACATACTATCGCATTTATTATTAGAAGCCTTCTGAATACCTCGGACCTGGTTCTAGTTTTAGTGTAGGTACTTTTATTATGGTCTTCCTAAAATTCGTAGTAGCTCTATATTCATGTCACGTCCTTGCAATGATAAAGATCTGTAAGCTGGCGGCGTGTGATACTATCACGAGATTCACGAGCAAGTTGCATCGTAAAGATTCCTTACCGATATGCGACATGCACTGCACAGACTCCCAGGCTCCAGTGACGTCGCACTTGGGGATGAACGTGCCCTTGCCGTATTTCTTCTCTGCGGCCTCATTTTTCTCGCGAAGTCGCTCGCAAGGGCTCAACACTGGAAAAAACACGTTCAAGTAACAACAGAACTCTTGTAAATGCTAAATATTTTAACATGCTAGTATAAATTTTGCAAATTCGGAAACTGGGGGGCTGCTATGACCTCTTAAATGGATTCAGTTTAGGTTCGGCTTGTCAGTATTGGACAGTTATTCTATGGAACTGACACATTCAGATTAGATTATTATAGATTAAGTAGATTCAGTTTAGGTTTACTAGATCGTGGTAGCCCCCCTGAATGACCTCCAAATTACCTAACGGCTTGGGAGACAATATGAACATGATATAAGAGTAGGTGAGTTACCTGGTGGTAGCGTGATAAACGTACTTAATATTAAGTGTATTAGTAGATTTTTTATGGTATAGTTTATCAAGCATATGTTTCGCCTGGTAAGCAGCAACCATAGCGGAGCTTATTGGGCACAACTCTAAAGGTGTCGACGGCAGAAGGCACAAATGGATTAGGGTGGTCCAGTCATAGACACAATAAATCCTCTTTAAATGCTGGGCAAACCTTTGTGAGTTTACGTTTAGGGCATTTCTCCGGCCGTTTCAATCGCTGTGACTTCGCTGGCAGCCTTATCAAACGAATCCCGTGAGAGATGCAAGAACTTTTAGATATCTTGATAGACGTAGTTGATAACTACAAAGGTACGCGATTTGGGCTCTACTTTTCACTTACGATCAGGTGGAGTGGAGCCACTTTGTTGTGCCAACATAAAAAAAAAGATACCCAAAAAAATATAAGATACCCACGGATATATGTAGCCACCGAAGTCACGTCGGTTGAAACGCTCAAAGTAATGACTTTAATGTCCTAAGCTCTAGAGTGCTGTTATGACATTATCATGCTACGTATAGTGTTATTTCAATTTTGGTGCATTCGTGCATGTTACCAAATGTAACACATATAAATTTATAAGCCAGTACGTGCCTTCTGCGTCTATTTGGGCTTCCATCGCAGTGATCAGTTTGGAGGTTTCGCCTTCAGCTGTTATTGGATTTAATAGAGGAAGGTAAGTTAGAGTATGAGAAATGAAAAGGTAAAGGTAGGTAGAAATTTTTAGTAAGGTATATTTTTTATTGAAAGTTGGTAATAAAGATTCTTCTTGTTCGGATAAATTCAATATAAATGTAACAAGTATTTAGTTGAGTGTAAGACATTATAAATATGTGTATTTGGAATGGAATTAAATCAAACGTACCTATTTACATAAATTACAAAGGCAGGATATTCTAAAGTGGTAAGTATTGGAGGTACTTAGTGCGATAGACAGGATCTTGTGTCTGAATTTGTAGAACAATCCGACGAATGCCGTTATACCTAAGATGAGCAAAGCAATATCTCGATCTCGTTTCATTGCATAGCTGTGTTCCTTGGATTGGCCTACATTAGGCCAATATGTACAGGTGCTTTTAAGGTCGAATCCTTTCCATCTAATACCTACACATGTAACATTATGTTATGGCTTCGTAAGCTGGCTGGGAGCCTTGTGTTATGACAGGGATCGGATTCCGGTTTTTTCTCCATCTAATTTCGTTCTTTTTCGTTCTTCGGTATATAAATTCTTTGTTAATGAAGTAATTTCAAAGTAGGGTGTTGTTAATTCCATAAAATATTGAGTACCATAAAGAGTACAAAACATTTTAGAATATTGCATTACCTATTTCGAGGTTTTTCTAAAAACCTGGTTTCGATCCCTGTGTTGTGGATACGTATCCAAGGATTCCACCTCATCCAGGGATCTTCTCAGGCACTGACGTTTCAGTACTCACCAGGGCACACGGCGTTGCATTCCTCCTTGCTTCTGAAGTTATTGTGGTTGCCAGAGCAACCGTTGTACTTGAATCGTTCGCATCTGTTGCGTTCGTGGTTGAAGTGCCAGCGCGTGGCATTCAGGCCGGTGGTGACCGTGCAGTTGCCTTCGTCTTTAGTGTCGAAGCATACTGTTCCTGAAAATCGGATGAAATGGTTGTGTATAAGTGGAGAGTAGACATACCGTGCAAATATGAAGAGATTGAAGAGCTAAGTTGAGGTATTCAAAAAGTAATGACTTCTCCTGCACAATGATGGAGTTCTACATGCTTGTTCGACACCAACATAAAATTATTACTAATAACGTTATAACATCGTTAATAAACTTCTTTTTACTTTTAGAAAATCGTTACAATTGTCATCATTAGAGTGAGAGAGACAAATCCTAGGGCCTACCGCGAACCAAGAACCAAGTGTTGTCTCTCTCTCGCACTTGTAAATTCGAACATAAGTCATGTCATAACATGGGTACACTTCGTTTGAGGTAGACCTTCGGGGCAGCGAGAGGTCGAGGTGTGACAAAGAAGGCACTGCGTCTAGAAATTAGTACATTGTGCATCAAGGTAGGTATTTAAGTACGGAATTACTAACGAGAGTGTTTGAAGTCCGACGCCGTCAGGTGGAGGGCTTTTATGACTCGAGTTAGTATTCCGCTTACCGACTGATGCATACAATGTTTTTCATCACACTTGCCAACCAAAAAATAAGTTTTTCATCACACTTGCTACTTAAGCGCGCCATTGTTTGCGCGCGCAGCGGGAGTAATAGAAAAGTGAAATTCCCTAGGGAGTAATATAAATGTCAGTACGTTATTTAATAATGTTATTTCTTAAAACTTATTTTTTTGTTGGCAAGTGTGATGAAAAACATTGTACCTATGCATCACGGTCGGTAAGCGGAATACTAACTCGAGTCATAAAAGCCCTCCGCCTAACGGCGTCGGGCTTCTAACACTCTCGTTAGTAATTCCGTACTTACCTCCCTTGATGCACAATGTACTATTAAGACATAATATTATGTACTAACATTTCTATTACTCCCTAGGGAAATTCACTTTTCTATTACTCCCGCTACGCGCGCAAGCAATGGCGCGCTTAGACAGCAAGTGTGATCAAAAGAAACTTACGTGGCTTCGGGCAGCAAACCGGCGCTCCGGTGTCGTGCGGCGCGAAACGACACGCATGCGTCGACGGGCAGGCCGCGGCGTTGGGGCCACACACTAGCACGTCCGTGCCTCCTGGCACCAGGAGGGGGTCGCCTTCGGGGCAGCGAGAGGTCGAGGTGTAACAAAGAAGGTACAGCGTCTAGAAACTTACGTGGCTTCGGGCAGCAAACCGGCGCTCCGGTGTCGTGCGGCGCGAAACGACACGCGTGCGTCGACGGGCAGGCCGCGGCGTTGGGGCCACACACTAGCACGTCCGTGCCTCCTGGCACCAGGAGGGGGTCGCCTTCGGGGCAGCGAGAGGTCAAGGTGTGACAAAGAAGGCACTGCGTCTAGAAACTTACGTGGCTTCGGGCAGCAGACGGGCGCTCCGGTGTCATGCGGCGCGAAACGACACGCGTGCGTCGACGGGCAGGCGGCGGCGTTGGGGCCACAAACTAGCACGTCCGTGCCTCCTGGCACCAGCAGGGGGTCGCCTTCGGGGCAGCGGGGGGTCGGGGTGCAGCGGACTATTGGCGGGCAGGAGTCCGCCTGGAAAAAGGTAAGTTAAGTTTGTGAGAAATGTCGACTACGTAGATGGTGCATTCCATGGGGTTGGCCCGTACGAACGCGTGTATAAGGCTGCGTTTCCACCGTGTGCGAGGATGTGTTTTCATACAAATGACACCTCGCTCAAGTCATTAAGGGTGCGGCTCCACTGAGGCGGAGAGAAGCGGAGATGTGCAAAATTGACCAATTTCTTCAAATTCAAAATTCGAAACACTGTCATGCGGTCTCATTGGCCAATTTTGCATCTCCGCTCCTCTCCGCCTCAGTGGAGCCGCACCCTAGTAGGTGTCATTTGTAGGGAAACACATCCTCGCACATCTCTGGTGGAAACGCAGCCTAATCCGATGTTTTGAGTTTTCTTCCGGGTTATTACTTAATATATTTTTGACTCTGGTCACGAAAGAAAACTTCGATAAACCCACAATTTTGAGAAAAACCATGTTTGTACGGGACATCGGTGGACTTTTTCGTGAAATGCATCTAATTAGGATGCTGATCATTCTTTAGTCTCCGTGTGTACCTAGGTAGAGTAACGTATTTTACGCTATGAATTTAGTAAAAAATCTGACAAATCTTATTTTCACTGACATAAGAGTGTGTTACATTTCCAATGACTGTACCTATATCTCAATGGTCAAATCAGACACTTGTTCCTATCCATTGGCACAAGGCACTATTCACCGACAAAGCGGAATGTTCTTGTCGGGCAAGATGTTTCGTTGAAACCTCTTGCCCGACAAGGTTTCCAGTAAACAGAGGTTTCGTTGAACAATCTGACAGACAGAGGTTTCGTTGAACAATCTGGTGAAACTGCAGAATTTTCAAGGTTTCCAGTAAAGAGGAAGCTTTGAAAATGAACCAGCTGAGTGTTGGCAGTCGCGTTTACCCACAATTCAGACTAATTAGTAGACCCTGGATTAGGGTGGTCCAAAAAAACATTTATTTTATTTTCCCATGGGGCACCCCCTTATTTTGTTACATCTGTTAAGTTGATAAATTATACCAAGTTTCATAATTTTATTTTAACTATAAAGTGGTGCTCAACGCCTTTGATGTTTTTTATATTCTATGGAATGTGAAAAAATTAAATGATTGTTTCTTAACTTTTTATTTTAGTTATTGCTTCTAGACTGTTTAAACATAGGATTTTTAACTAATAAAGTAGAAATTAATTTTTGTTTCTATTTTTTAAGCTCATTTGAATCTTCGGCTAAAAGTCAACCCAATCAATAATTTATTAAAAATATAAAAAAAATGTATTTTTTACCCTCATGACTTTTAAATCCCGTTTTGAACAGTATTAAAGCAATTACTGACATAAAAATCATAAATATAAAATATTGATTTATTTTGGGATTCATAAAATATTATATTTTTCAAAGGCATTGAGCACCGCTTTGGAGTTGAGATAAAATTACAAAACTTGGTATATTTTATCAACGTAATAGCTGTTACAAAATAAGAGGGTGCCCCATTAAAAAAATATATTTTTTTTTCCATACAAACGTGGACCACCCTACCCTGGATTGATATCATATGATTTATGTATCATTTTGTTCTACCATTCCATTTACTCCCCAAATCACCCTATTGTGACGTCACCGTCACAACAATCCGGGGTCTACTAATTAGACAAGCTTTGTAAGATGACGTATTGAACATTGGAACTAGCATCGAGTTGGAAACTAACCTCACACTCCAAGGGTACAATTTCGCACGTCTCGTCAGGTCTGCACTTGGCTTCGCTGCAGAGATCCCGGCACTCGCAAGTCGGGCAGCCCTTGGCGTCCAGTTGGCGGCCGTGCGCGCAGATCTCTTGTCATTGTAGTGGGCCAACACCCAACAGTGCAGTATACAAAGTTTTTCCAATGGTTGTCAATGAATGAGATCATTGGCCAGTACAGAAAGCTTTGAAAATCGACTAAACAAGCAAGCGTCGGTGAACCAAGAATTCAGATTCCTTGTTAACCACGATTTCACTGGGGAACATGGATGTCGTCTCATAATTCCAAATAATTCCTCTTCAAAATCGTTATAATTATGTGCATTGTTAAATCCAATTTGAACATTGGATATAGCATTGAGGTCCTAACTTCATCAACGGACGCACAATTAGCACAATTACCTCACACTCCAAGGGAACAATTTCGCACGTCTCATCAGGTCTACACTTGGCTTCGCTGCAGAGATCCCGGCACTCGCAAGTCGGGCAGCCCTTGGCGTCCAGTTGGCGGCCGTGCGTGCAGATCTCTTCGTCGCTGCAGTGCACCTCGGGGCAGGGGGCGGGGGCTTCGCAGGAGGGCGTGGCGTTGAAGGCTCGGGTGCCGGGGAGCTGGAATTAAGGTAATAAACATACCACGATATTTTTCTAGCAGGAACGAGAGATTGACAAAATTAGACATCGACATAACTGTTATCGATAAGTCTTATTGTAGTCGATAAATAAATTTAATAAATAAAAAATTTGCCTTAGCCTAGAGATAATTTACACGAATGCAAATCATACTCAAAATGATACCTACATATTATTTTTCATATCTTGTATTTAGTACCCATCAAAATTACAAAGATTAATTAATATACTCTAAAGCCATAGGGAATGATTAATATTAAATATAAGATATTTAGAACAAAGCCTAGATGGGTTCTGTATTGCTTGGTTGCCTGTTTTTGCGGAGTTAGCATTTTTATGAGAACAGGATGAACTCATCGATAGCAGTTATGTCGATGTATATTTTTGTCAATCTCTCGTTCTTGCTAGAAAAATATCGAGATATAGTAATAAATAACAGTTGAGTTTCACAGAAAACTTCAATCACCAGCTCTCTCGCTATCTTAGAAAAACCGAAAGGTATTCGGATAGACGATGCATGCATGTACTGCTTGCCCTTAGACTATGGTCAAAGGCGTCTAGCCTTGTAAGGCATATATCCTTTTATTTATTTATTTATTTATACATGCATCATCCGCGAAAGTTGAGTACTTGGGTTCGATTCCCACCTCGGACGATGGCGATCTTGGTCTATTTTTCTTTGGTGTATGATAACCAATATGTATAATTAATAAATAACAATATGACAAAACTGATGATATATGAAAATGTACTTATCGTTCCTTGCAAAAACAGAAACTGTATGTTTTTGAGCATTTCCTATTGATACCTAGGTTATCTAGGTTGAGGCGAAGAGAAGTGGGGCATTTACTGTCCCGAGTCTACTAAAATCAAGAAGCTTAAAATTTAAGGATTTCTTTAAGTTGCAAGTAATGATATGAGAGAAGTACATTTTTTTAGTTTGCTTTTGTTTTTTATGACTCAAAAGTGTTTGTCCCTATGCCTACTTGAATAAAGAATAGTTTGATTGATTTGATTTAAATACAATAGAATCATTGTTGAACACTTAATCGCTATATTATTCAAAGCCTCATCTACCAACAGCGGTTTTGGCAGTGTGGTAGATCACTACGTGACATAATTTAGTTTTAAACCTTAAATTGGCAAATTAAAAAAAATCGTGCGTTCGCCTCCTCGCCATTGTGTAGAGCAGAAAACTCTTAAATAAAACTACAAAAAGTGGGTTGAAGACTATGTATATTGCCAATTTAAGGGTTGAAATAGGCTGTTTTCTGAATAGGCAACCATTTGTTTAATTTTCATTTAATTTTGCTTTTATGGAAAATAATGAGCGTCAATCAATGTCAATTCTCGTTGAACGTCGATTCCCGACAACTTTCCCGTTTACTTATACGTGTTGTAGAACAATGATCTCACCTCGTTCCCACCGTTGTCGACGCACCAACATAAGTTCTCAGCTTTGCGGCACTGAACAGGCTCGTATGAACCGTCCAGCTTGCAGTCTGGGACGTCCTGCGAGGATGGCGGCTTGCCGCTCTCTGCGGCTGTGTGTAGTGCGAGAGCTCTGTTGACAAATGGTAGTGGTTTATACAAAAGCGAATACAATGGGAATGTCAAGGGGGACAGTTGTATTGGTTTCGATGGATAAAATTATCTTAAGGGCCTGCCCCATCATTATCATATTTAATAAATAGAAATAAGTTTATTCGTAATACCTATACACAACACAAAAATCACAATATACAGAAACGAAAAATAATTATACAAATAAAAACGTGTATGCTACAAAATGGCCTCATCTCAGCAAGTTGCTAGCGAGTGCCAGCGTTGGCCTTCCATTAATTTCTGTCACATAAATATTACTATCCTTTACTTTCATATGTCTGGGGTAAAGGATAGTGATACTCTTTTATGACGGGAAACAGGCCAGGCCGTACGCATTGAAATCGCATCATAATTAAGTACGAGTATCATAAGCTAAGTAAGGTCAATATTCTCCACGGACTAACTTACTTTCCCCACAGTACCGTAGAAATCACCACTTTCATAAACGGAACGGAGGGCGTCGCTAAGCTACAGTTGAAGCTACTGTTAGAGCGTCTGGTGAGTGACTGCACCGTATTCCGTCCCCGCCAGACTTATGGACAACATTGCGTGTGAAATAATGGTAATACTGGTAATTAACCTCCTCTGCTGGCACGGCGTGTGGTGAGTAGCGGCAGCACAAGCGGTGCCGCAGCCTGTGGCGCAGCAGCGCTCGCCCGCTCCACACTCCTCGTCGCTGCGGCACGCCCACTCGCAGGCGCCGGTGGGGGGCACCAGGAACGGTAATGTTAATACTGGTAACAACCTCCTCTGCTGGCACGGCGTGTGGTGAGTAGCGGCAGCACAAGCGGTGCCGCAGCCTGTGGCGCAGCAGCGCTCGCCCGCTCCACACTCCTCGTCGCTGCGGCACGCCCACTCGCAGGCGCCGGTGTGGGGCACCAGGAACGGTAATGTTAATACTGGTAACAACCTCCTCTGCTGGCACGGCGTGTGGTGAGTAGCGGCAGCACAAGCGGTGCCGCAGCCTGTGGCGCAGCAGCGCTCGCCCGCTCCACACTCCTCGTCGCTGCGGCACGCCCACTCGCAGGCGCCGGTGTGGGGCACCAGGAACGGGCACTGGCCGGGTTTACGGGGCAGGCCTGTCAAAAAAGGGTAAAAGCTAAACTCTGGAGACGAATATAGGTTCTTAAATTGCGCAGTCGTTCCATCATTCTACATTAGACAACGCAACGGAGATTGTGGTAGACACACGTCTTTGAGTGGCTTAAGGTTGTTAGTACCTTCGAAACATTAAGTACCGTAAAACGGTCCTACTTTGCTCCAAAATTGGCTCCACTTTTACGAATCGCATCTGATCTTTTATAAATATGGAGTTCAGGTACTTTCAATGGTTTTATGGGAAATATGTACTGTTTACCTACACTTTGGGGTGAAATTTGTCCCAGGTTAGTTGACACATTAGATTTTTTTTAAACTTTGTTTTTGGAGCAAAGTAATCTGTATGAAACAGGAAACTTTGCTCCAAGGCAAGATTGCTTTGAATTCGGACCTATTCCTGGCGTGGAGCATTAAACAGCGTGCTATATTCCTCAATATTCTATAGGATGATAGTTGTGGTAACAGAAAAACACAAATTTTGCTCAAATTCACAGTTTTTTAATTAAGATAATTCAAATATCTTGTAACTCTATTAGCATCAGTCTTAAATTGGAATCATTCTTATAATTACCCATAAAGTTTCATATAAATCAACGTTTATAAACGTATCGCAAGTTATTACTTTAATTGTAACAATTAAATCTAAAGAGATCTGGTAGGTAGTCAACCCCTTTATGAAAAAAAAATCATCATTCATTAAAATATACGCTTTAACAATGATGCGTAAATCTAACTCCGATTCTTTCTATACAGTCGCAGAAATGTAATTCTTCTTCTTTAGTAAATATGGGTGGAGTGTCCTTTTTGGAATATTAAATTCTGCAGCTTTTTCGACTCTAAAGCTCGCAGACATTCTTCTAACGCGTCTTCAGTGCAGGCTTTATAATGCCGTGCGTTAAGTCTTCTGGCATACTTTCTGGGCATGATAAAGACAATAACTGAAAAATTATTAACTCAAATCATTCTTTAAAAGGATTCATTCCTGGAGCATAATATCCCCAAAACCATGTGCAAAGTAAGACCGTCCGTGAAAACAAATAATAATTTGGAAACTATCGAAGCAATCACTTAAATACTAAGTTTCCAGGTAGGCAATGATATGTTAGATGAAACAATAAAACACTTACCAAATTTCATCCAGAGATGTTTGATATGGGAACAGAATTTTAGCATTAACAAAATCGATTGCATCCACGCTTGTTGCGATTTTGACAGCTACTGACAAGAGGTTTAAACTTTTGACAGTTAATCATACCGAAGTTGGTAGGTGAAATCTCGTATTACCCGACAAAAACATTAAAATGTACCCAGATAACAAGTATTTTCGTCAAGAACGGAACATAACTTTTTTTTTACTTCGAGCATTGTTACCACCCAAGGAGCAAAGTAGGACCGTTTTACGGTACAGATGTCGCGAGTGATTAGCTTCACAATACCATTGACTAAATTCGCCGTGATCGACGGAAGGTCGTCTGGTGTAATTGGAAGCACGTTGGACCGGCAATCCAGAGGAAGCGGGTTCGAATCCCGTGACAACCAGAGTCTTTCGCAGTTGATTTTTTCTATGGTAAGCACATCTGTTACGACATTGTGGGATTACATTAGAATCATTCGTTCAGCACAATAAAATTGATTAAAGAAATTACTCACGGTCCTTATAAGCAGGCACAGGATAGCTTTAGGTGCTCAGCATCACAATCAACATAAAATACTTACCTATGGGACAGCTGTTGGAGCCCAGTCCAAAACCGTAGTCAAACATGCGGCAATATGCGGCGAATCAGGTATAGATAGGCTAAATCCACGTGAACACTGTAAATTTAACACTACTTACAAGCAGGTACAGGGGGCAGTACTCCGCATCGCAAGCTACGTCGCTAACGGCGCAAGCACGTCCTTCAGGACAAGTGACTCCTGAGCACGGGCCTCGACAACGGCAGGTGGAACAGCGTTTGGAACCAGTTTGAAGCCGTAGTCATCATGCGGCAAATCAAGTCCAGGCAGGCTAGATCCTCGCGAGCCCTGAGAACCGAGTACTGTACTCACAAGCAGGCACAGGAGGGCAGTACTCCGCATCGCAAACAACATCCATAACAGCGCAAGCCCGTCTTTCAGGACAAGTGTTACCTGCGCACGGGCCTCGACAACGGCAGGTGGGACAGCGTTTGGAACCAGTTCGGAGCCGTAATCATCAAACGGCAAATCAAGTCCAGGCTAGATCCTCGCGTGACCTGAGAATTGAGTACTGTACTCACAAGCAGGCACAGGAGGGCAGTACTCCGCATCGCAAGCAACGTCGACAACAGCGCAAGCTCGTCCTTCAGGACAAGTGACTCCTGCGCACGGGTCACGGCAACGGCAGGTGGGACAGCGGTTGGACCCTAATTCGAAGCCGTAGTCGCAGCCCATGCGGCAGGTTAGGTCCAGGCAGGCTAGATCCTCGCGAACTCTGAAATTACAGAAATAGACTAAATAGAGTCGTACTAAAGAAGGCGAGATCCATTTGTTTGTCCACCCAGATGGGAAACAGCGCAGTTAGTCTTAAGTGATTAAAACGGTGGAGAGTACAGTCGAATCGAGGAAATGATCATCTTAACACGTTCCATGTGCAGCTAAAATCGATAGTGTCACCTCTCACGTGCAAATTCTCGCACACAATTTCAAGCATAACTTGGCAACAGTATTAAAAGTCCGCCAATGCCAAATTTTATCAAATTGTCACTTTTTACAGCTGATACGTGCGGGTAAGTTAACGTAGCTTAGCTCGTACGTGCAAATTTCAAATTGTCCCTATATTTAAATAGGGTCGTGCATCATGCTACATTCACGTATCATCAATACCGTCAAATGTATCACATGTGATGCATGCACGCACAGGGAATGTGTTAATCTGTTGATTTGTTGTTGAAATATTTGATATGTGTTCGTTTTTACAAGGAAAACAAGAAAGATGGCTGATAAACTCTGTTCTAGCCAAAAGGGAATTGTTTGATTTTAGTCAGTTTTACGTTGATATGGTTAACCATATCAACGTAAAACTGACTAAAATCGTTAACCATATCAACGTAAAACTGACTAAAATCAAACAATTCCCTTTTGGCTAGAACAGAGTTTATCAGCCATCTTTCTTGTTTTCCTTGTAAAAACGAACACATATCAAATATTTCAACAACAATTCAAAGATTTGTCACAACTTACTTGTCACAATCCACAGCAGAAGCGTTATTGGTACTAGTTTCTGGTATCTCCGTGCCGAAGGAGTCCACACACCAGCAGCGACCGCGCGCGCACTGCTGCGGCGCGAAGGACCCGTCAGCCACGCACGTCGGTGCCGGGAGCGCCAGTTTCATCCCGTCTACCGTGCCTTCCATCTTCTCGTCGAAGTCCCGGAGGTATTCGCACACTAGAATGATTGGACTCTTTGTTACATTTGCGAGTCAAGACGGTAAGTTCAAAGCAGTCATTAGACCGGTCAAGCCCCCGGACGGAAATTTTATATATGTCGTAGGATGATTTGATACTTCGAATCTTCGCGAAAATCCTAGGGGTTTTGCAAACTAACCTAACCTAACGTATTATCCGCGTTTTCGCAAAATTCCTCCTCAAATCATCCTACGATATATACATACCTATTAGGGAAAGTTGAAAGAACGTCGACTTGGTACCTAACGATCGCAATAATTTGATTTCACTGATCATACTATCGTTATTCATTTCATCCTTTTGATAAAGAAGAAGTGGCAGATCAGCATTTCATATAGGTATACAACGGCGAGCGCCGATTAAAGAACCAGAATAAGGACCTATTTCACCTTCCCGGAAGAAAATAATATATATTTGTCAGATAAGGTGTTAGCTGTCCCTTTGTTTTATATGTATGCCTGGTGAAAAGGATAGTGATAATTTTAAAGGACGGATATGTTTGCAGATTGTAACAGGCCGTTAAAACTTCCTGTACTTCATAAAATATAATTGGGACTTACTAGTAGGCGTGTCATCGACCCTATCAGTCTGGAGTTTCATCTTGGCCGGGTCCACGCATACAGGACCGCAGTTCATGGTGGAACAGCAAACCAGCCCGTCCTCACAATCGCCGTCGCCGCAGGTGATGGTGGAGTTGTGGTCACACACTGCCTCTGCTTCAGCGCCGCACGTTTCATAGTTTATCTAGAAGAAGGTTTACATTTTAAGTTAAGAGGCTTTGGCAGAGTTGAATAAGTTCCATTTCATAGGTTACCCACATGGTTGATGGATATTTTGTCATTTATAATTAAAGTCTATGTACATAGATGACACACTTTCTTTTCGTCATCGCACATGTTACATACTCTGTAGTAGCAGGTGACCGAGGCGTTAAGTAATAGTATAATTAGCTACCGTTGTAGCTGCTCACCTCAATTTTTCTTTGTTACACCTTCGGAACCTAGAACCTAGCTGCTTATATACTATCAGACATGTGATTTAATCATCATCATGAAAAACCTCATCATTTTTTTTTGTAAAATTGCCAAACATAGACAGACGCATGGTTTATCGTCTTACGAAATTATTGTTTACCTATATAATTTAAAGAAAACAACTGGAATCTGAGTTTTTTGTCAGTTTTGCCATAAAAAAGACACTGTTTACTTTTTTTGCTTCCACAACTTACGAGTTCCTAGGTGACTTACCCCTTGTCCCTTTCGGTCTTAACAATGTGTCCATAAGAGCAAAAGGGACAAACGATTATTAGCGGCTTGTTAAGTTAGCAGACGTTTATGAATAAGGGGGTTAATCAACTCACTTCAGTAATATCCGTGTCAGTGGAATTAGCCTCGTATTTAGGATCCAGGCAGCACAAGGCGGCGCCGCTCCTCCGGCTCCTGGTGCAGACGTGGGCGTACGGGCAGTCCTGGTCGCTGCCGCAGCCAACCACGGTGCCGTCGGCGGCGTCGGTGTAGGGGGTGCCGGATTCGCACGGGTTCTCGTACGTTATTCGGGGACGACCTGGGAGAAAGAGGAAATCTAGAATAATGGTAATTTGAGGAGAAGGAATATGACGAGTATGTACTTGAAAAGCAGGGACGTATGCGATTATGGTGATGAAGAATTCATAAATATTGGCTTGGAAAAAATATAGCGAGCCGACTCTACTGAAAACAACTGAAAACCAATGTAAGGTGCGTTGCGGGAGCTTTTTGAATGGGGTAAGACAAAAAGTCGTCCTTCTGTTGCAGCCGCCAGCAGCAGAACAGACTTTTTTCTTACCCTTGGTATTCAAAATACCGTTTTATCATAAGTCGATAAAAGGAGAAATAAATACTAATAGTAAACTTTTATTAAATCTTATTAGTGGTGACAAACGTTAAAAGAATTAGTGTTAAGCATGATCTGTGTTGTGGTAAAAGAGAAGGCCTATGTTTATCAGTGGAAGTCTTATGGCTGAGATGGTTGCGAAGAAGTTACTTTATTTTATGACTTTTAACTTGGCACAGGTTTTAGAAGTTCTATAGACAGTGGAAATAAGTCAAAAACCCATAATACTTACACACAGGGTATCCAGTACACAATTCTCCTGTACAATCCGCATCCCTGACCCGTACACACTCTTCCCCATCGCCACACGGGTATCCCTCGCACGGATCGTCGCATTCACAAGTGGGGCAGCCGTTGGCGCTCTTGTATCCGTACTCGCAGACGCCGGCGCATAGGGCCCTTGCGCAGGAGTTGAGGCTGCGGCCGCCTTCGCGGGCTGGGCCGGGTTTATCAGGGCAGTGGACCGAGGGCGCTGGACCCATGGAGCCTCGGAGCTTGTTGCCTTCCGTGTCTACGCACCTAGGGATAATCGTGACAAAGTATAGTGACGGTTTGAGGGGAAAACATTGAATTGGATACTCAGATTCAAGGGAACATTGGCGGTCATTTCAGTTTTCCATGTAAGTCAAACAATCGAATGTTTTAGAATAAAACAAAAAAAAAAAAAAGAATTACGAGAACGGGAGGTGACGGTTTGAGTGGAAAACATTGAATTGGATACTCAAATTCAAGAGAACATTGGCGATCATTTCAGTTTTCCATGCAAGTCAGAATATAATGCTTTAGAATAATAAAAAAAGAATTACGAGAACGGGAGTATAGAATATGTTTGTAACTCAAAATGAAGATCGATTCTTTGTATATCAGTCGTTTTACTTAAAATCTAAGTTATTTTCAGAACAGGTAAAGGTTGTAAAGTAAATTAGCCTATTGAAGTAAGTATCTGTCTATACTAACCAACAAACCAATCCGTTTCTTGAGCACTGTCTGGACTCGAAAGATCCATCAGCCGCGCATTGCGGCACATAGCCTCTACCCTCTTTCTCGCTAACCACCAGGAGTTCAGCCAGCATCTTCTGCTGGTTACACATGGTCACATTCTGCGGTAAAACGCAGTGTTTGCCGCACTCGCCGGAATCGCAGCACTTCTCCATAGAAGGACATTCTAAGTCGTGCGCGCAAGGGGTTCCGCATTCGTCGCTGGATGTGGTCGGAGCAGGGCAGGTACCTGCTTTGCGTAGAGCGAGTGATGCTGGGCAGCATACTCCGTAATCGTTTCCTGTAATTTGTAGACTTGGTTAAAGCAATATCAACCTCTTGCTAAAGAGCTCTTGCTAGATCTTGACTCAATCTTAAACGCGGTCCGCAATCCAAATAAGACAAACAAAAAATCGGTAAAATCTATATTTCCTTATTTTTGTTTTCCAAATATTAGGCTAGATTTATTTGTGGTAGGTCGTATCTGGTTCTAATAAAATAAGGTTCACAAATGGGTACTTGCCTGACTCAACCAGACACTTGTAAAGAGGCGGGCAGTTTGGTTTGCCAGGATCAGTTCCGCAGAGGAACGGACGGTTGGTTTCTGATATGAGTAGGGGTTCACCGGCTGGACAGATGTTCTGAAGACTTCTTGCTCTTTTGCCTGTGGAAGAAAATTCATATTAAGTAAACCGCAAAGCTGGACGGCGCAGCGTGGGAAGGCCCCCCACAAGATGGAGCGACCACCTGGTAAAGGTTGCGGGTGTCCAATGGATGCGGACAGCTCACGACCGATCTTTGTGGAACTCTCTGTGGGAGGCTTACGTCCAGTAGTGGACGTCAATTGGCTGATGATGATGAAAGCGCACAGAATTTTATTTTCCAGTTCCATACAATTTTCTGGTTTTTATTTTAGCCTTTGGAGGAAAAGAGGGGAGGCCTTTGCCCAGCAGTGGGACACTAAACCAGGCTAATAAAAAAAAAAAAAAAAATTTTAGCCTTTAATGACACCAAGGAAAAGGGGTTTGCAGCATTTGGTATCCGACTAGAAACCTTGTTTGCTTTCAGAGAACCTTACAGTTAGGAACAGGAGGACACGGTGGTCGCAGACACGGGGTTTCATCCAGTTGGCACGAAAGTTGCCCAGGGCAGGTGATCCCGTTGCAGGGGTCTCTGCACTTGCAGAGCGGGCAGCCGTGGGCATCCAGCTCGAAGCCTAGCGGGCACAGCATGCGGCAGGTATGGGCTGCGCAGGGCGCTTTGCGCGTGCAGTTCACTAGACCTGCTGCGGGCGCGCGGGTGCCGGGAACCTGGTGAAATTTGAAAGTTCACACATTTAACACCCTGATAGTTAGGGATAATAGGAATCTGATTTGTTACGAGTTATTAAAGTTATGCCGTTCTCGGTCTAATCACGTGGTATATACTTTATAACTAATGAAGTTTCATTCTGGTCCTGGTCTATTCTGACACTTATTGTAGGTATCAATAGTATTGATACAATACTAATGATAACGACCGTCAAAGAAAATAATAATTCCTCTGAAAAACTAATTCTTGAAATAATGCCAAAATGAACTAAAAGGATACTCAAACAGGATTTTTAGAGATAACAGGCAGCGATGATTTGTAACAATTACATCATCGCACGGAATGTGCGCAAACTCCCATCATGGCTGATCAAGAACCAGAGCTAGGATAAATATAATACAGTCTCAGTCTCACCTCGAACCCAGCCTGATCGACGCACCAACAAGAGCTGACGATCTCATTGTCACACTGGATCTCTTCGAACTCCCCGTCGCTGGTCCTGCACCGTGGCGATCGGACGGATTTGATAAGCCCTCGACCTCCACGGCTGTTCTCGGCCGCCAGGGCTCGGGATATCCTCTCGGAAGACAACTTGATGTTTTCACAGCCTGGAAAGTAAAAAATATAGATATTGCAACACGAAAAAAGCCTCAATGATAGTAATTTGTGTTCTGCTGATAACACTATATAGTGGATTCACTCACGCGTCGTAACCACTAGCGTCATAGCAGACCTGATCAGAGTCAATTTCGAATGTACTCGTAAAATCACAGAGATGTACAACTACATAATTATACACCTTCCCACAGCTTGTATCTCAGATATCGTTGCCATCACTCTTCGCTGCAGACTTTCAACAGGGACTCTTGGGAACTACGATGTAACAGTACCAACATACAGCGGGTCCCCGCACGCCTTTCCTCAGTGTAACATCAAACCTGCTCGTCTCAATCATTGTTGTCTCTACAGACTAACACTCCCGCTGCTGAGCACGTCGCGTTGGCGGAACATCACCCCATATTCGCGGGCTATGGATGATCCTACGTACCAGTATACAGCGGGTCCACGCAAGCTTTCCCACAGCTTGTGTCGCAGCAGACTTGCTCGCCACATTCGTTGTCGTCGGCGCACGGCGACGCTCGCGCCGGACACGTCGCGTTGGCGGGACATCGCCCGATCAGCTCCGCGCGAGCTGGGAACAATGGTGAGGATAAAGTGATTTGGTATGGGTATTGTGATATGTACGTTGACGTAGGTGTCTCGATACAAAGTTACAAACAAGGTGTTTCCACAAAGCAGAGAGTAACAAAAAAATTACACACCGTGATATGTCTGTTGACCCCCACCCCCTATGGTGATAATTGGTGATTTTTCTTGACCCCTCCATATAGTATGACGTGATTAATGGACAAGCCCATATTTCTAAAAATATTTCCTAAGGGGCTTATTCTGTTTCCGAATATCTCACTGGCAACGCGAATGTAGGTAAGGTAATGTGGCATGTGGGGTAAGATGAAATGGTTTTTTAAATGGGGTAAGACAAAAAGCTGCCAGCAGACGCTGTGCCAGAAGGACGGCTTTTTGCCTTCTCCATTAAAAAAAACATTTCTTCTTATCCCACCTTACCTTATTTATTTTTTGGCAACATACAAGCTTTTGAAAAATAGGCTCCAGGTGACTACCACTATCTACCAATGCGATTCAGTTTGAGTTTAATCTGAATCGCGATGTGTCAGCTCCATAGAAATTGAATAACTGTCAAAAACTGACTAGTGAAACCTTACCTTGGTGCAGCAGCATTGCGCACGCGCAGAGCAGCGCCGCCCTCACCGCCGCCGCCATTGCTGCATTACACACGAAACTCCTGCAACAACGAAACAACACTTTAGAGTACATTCCAAATGCTCTTTACTCACTGACATGCTTCATGTAACTGTAGCTACATGTCATCACTCTTATTTTACATAGCAATAGAGTCTATCGCAAAAATCAAAGCATGTGAATGTTGTAAACATTTCGCGCTTTCATCATCATACCTGGGCCTTTTATCGTCTACGCTGAACGACGTAGGCCTCTCTTTGAGTAACAGCACTGATATACTCTGAGATTAAGAGACTGAAGACAGTCTCTACACTCTTTGTACTACATAATAACTAATAATCAACGAATTACAAAAATTAAAAAGCGATTCAACAGGTTTCTCGAAGATCCCATCATCAGACATCGCCTTACCTACCCTTTCGTTTGAAAAAAAATTTGGAATTCGGTTTACAATCGGAGATACCAAGAAATATACAAAAAAATAAATCAGTCAACCTCCTCCTTTTTTGATGTTGATTAAAAAGTACCCAATGGAAGTTTGTAAGAATGTGATCTAAAGTAAAATACATCACCGCAATTTATTTTTTAGTACCTACAGATGGTGTACTTTTTAGGCTCTAGTGCGAGAAGTGGGTCATTTTAAAACATCGCCACTCGTTTCGAATTTCATGTTTTTCGCACTTGTGTCGCAATGTACCTACTATTATATTGTGTTTAAGCCATTTCCAGGAGCCTAACACTGTTTATCATTCGTAGCTGTATAACATAAACAGCATGATTTTTGGGTCGCAACACCTCATACTTTTTTACCCACAATAACAAGCCTTATTCTTAGTCCGGGATGACGTTGGTTTATGTAAGATTATCCCATGTATCCCACTCTAATAATATTCGGATCTTTTTATTAGTTATCAATAAAGTGAAAGTTGCTCACCACGAGCGTCCCCACAGGGTCTTGTTCACCCCTTGCTACATGAGCAAAAAATCACCACAGCTCCTGTATAACATTTGTGTAAACACGACAAATAAAACTCATGTGGGCTTATACTATACCTACCCACAGCCACATACCTATTTCAGGATTGTTGGCATGCGTATCTTTAACCAAATCTGTATACGATAAATAACAGCTCTAATTCTACCTCCCCGATATCGTTTATACTTGACATCGCCTATCCGCCGCACAAAGGCCCTGTCCAAACCAGAGCTACATTGCGGTGCATCGCAACACGTTCCGTGTACAGACGGCAGCAGAAGCATTATGTTATATTATAAAAGGTATCTAAATTACGATATTCTAATACGAAGTATGGGATGCTACTTGCGTAGATACCCTAGCACCGTCCCATCTTCAACGAACTATGTTTAAGGCAGCCGCTGCGGCTGAAAATGCCGAATTTTTAAAACGTAATAAATATAAGGGCCTCGGCAAAGAGTACGATTTTGTACCTTTTGGCGTAGAAACTTTAGGTTCTTGGGGCCCCAGCGCACGCAAATTGTTTGCTGAGATCGCGAAACGTCTGGTTGATGTATCTAAAGACCGAAGAGCTGGCGACTTCCTCGCACAACGCATCAGTATTGCGATACAGCGAGGAAATGCCGCCAGCATCCTCGGTACAATGCCACAAGGGCCAATCTTAGATATAGGTTAGGTTAAGTAGATTAGTTAGATTTAATCTATGTACATAAATTGTAGTTTTGAAAATATATAGTCAATAAAAAAAATACGAAGTTGTAATTTATTATCTAGACTTGTCGTGCGCAAGCGTGTGCCTGGCCTTTATAAAATTAAAAGTCTTGTTTCATACGCTAAGTCACTCAGGGAGGTCGACCTTAGAGACGTCCTGCGGTTCTGCAAGAAAATTGGAAGGCCAGAGGGAAGTATTGGGGAACGCTACCGGAACACTAACCTGCAGCTCCAGCTAAGGGAAATGGGATGAATGAGCATATTGGATGCTCGACGGCCCGCTCGAGTCGGGTCGAGCGTCCCTCCATAACATATAACACATCATCAGCCTACTACAGTTCATTGCTGGACCTAAGCCTCTTCTATACTTATGTTATGCATATGGACGCATTAGGGTGTAATGTCCATAATCGCCACGCTGCTGGCCAAGAGGGTTAGCGATCGCAGTTAATGTATCCATTTCCATTATGATGACAGTGCTGCCCGTCATCGATCTTAAATAAAATTGGATAGTCAGAGACATTGCAACATTTAGTCGACTCTAACGACATCCGCGAGAAGAGTTTGAGTATTATTGTATTCTTAATGCCACCACGCAGTCTCCAGACGATAAATCACATCATCTCCTATCTGAGTCCAGTGCTGCAGGCCTCTCCTATTAATTCTGCGTATAGATACATTAGGAGGTATGTAAAGCCGTGTGGTGACGGCAGTAAGAATATGTTTGTCACCACCCCAACTCCTCCTGCGGGTGTCGTAAGAGTCGACTAAGGGATTAAAGTGTCACTGACCATTCTACAAGATTGATGATGGGCAGCAGCGTGGACATCATAGTGGACACATTGGTGCGATCGCCAATCCGCTTGCCCTTTTTAAATCCTAATGCGTCTATACGCATTGTTAATAGGAGAGGCCTACGTCCAGCAGTGGACTAACATAGGCTGATGATGTGAAAGGTCATAATGGGATAATGACGCTGCTGCCCTTCTGTTCTGCCCTGAGTGACACTTCAATCCCTTAGTTGGCTCTTACGACACCCGCGGGAAGAGTAGGGGTGGTGATAAATGACGTCACCACACGGCCAACGCTAAATTCTACACTAAAATTTTGTTTTTCGCTTCAGGTTGCTAACGCTACGTGCCATCAGTAAATTACGAAGCACACCGAGCGAAAATTAATCACTCTCTGTACCAAATACGGTTCAGCCTTGTAGCCGATTGTATCATTCTACAGGTGTTGTTTACGTAATGAGGATGGCTGTTGCGTACAATTTGTTTTATAGTCGGACCTAGCTATGTACATTGTACAAGTCGCAGAACATTGTTTATCCCCTCGTGTGTCGCGAATATTTTTTTCTAATAGTTTCCTCGTCACTGATCAGTGCTTAGACATACGAACGGTAAGGGTAAGGTAAATTGCAGGATCAAACTCGAAAATTTCCGAGATGTTTCATGATATAAGAGCAAGTTCTCATTGAGAATGTTTCCATGACAATTTATAAAAATGTGTTATAATATAAATAATTATTTTATATCGTAAATAAGTAAACAAGGTAGTAAATGTAGCTCATAATAAGTAAAATAAATCTGTTAGCGACTTCTTCCGGTACGTGGCCGCCACTCGAGAACCTTTCCGCCCCAACGGCCCTCGGTTCTAACATGCACTCTAACGTCTTGATAATAGAGGCTCGCTCAGAGTGAGCACGCTGCCCGCTCTGATATATCTGATGGCAACTGTACCAATGTATGGTGGTCAAAATTCTTTTCGTTGTCTTGTTTCATACCACTCTGTAACGCTTTTAGTTGCTGTTTCGACTCAGTACCTATATAAAAAAAAAACCGGTGCACTTGTATTTCTTTTCCACGCTAGATTTTTTTTTATCTATACCTACATCAGAAATTGAAAACAAAATATCAACTCATCAAAAATTACCACTGCGTCACGTTTTTTAGGGACACGAAAAAAGACAACGAAAAAAAAATTGAGGGCGGCCGTGCATTGCTGAGTGGGAACAATTTCGGCGTCATATCTATCTTCTTTGTAATCGATGCTATGCTTATAAAGGCCTGGATCTTTTGTACAGTCGAGCGCATTAATATATAGACACATTTGTAAGGGATCAGTATGGAGAAGTGTATATATATTAATGCCCTTGACTGTACGTAGACATACTGAAATGTTTTCTATTAAATTCCTTTCATTCTACATACACAGTGGTCATGAGTATACCGATAAAATTTACCCATACATTTTAGATGTCAAAAGAAGTAAAAGATGTTCTTAATATAATGTAAATTTAGAAAACAAAAACGATTTTTTTCAACTTTTTTGTTTTTTTTTATACATGATCAGTAAAAAACTGTACCCAAGGAAAGACTTCTTTTAATTTTTTTGGACGTTAAACTTTTTTCATTTTTCCTAACGTCAATCAATGTGTATGTCAAAATAAAAACTCATACTAGTGCACACTTTTTTATAGTGCATACATTTTTGATGTAGATGAAAATAGATTTTCGACAAATATGTCATGTCTAAGACTAAGCCGAATCCAGAAAAGCTCATAGGATATTTATAAGATGTCTCAAGATATTTTATTTATATTAATATATTCTCAAAGTGTGGTTAGGAATACGTCTTTCAAGTCTGTCGGTATACTCCTGATCACCCTGTATATTACGATCGCGTGAAATAGCCAAGCACAACAGCGCCGATAAAATAAATTATTAGTCATATAATTTCGCAAACCTTTCAATTTCCCTAATCGCATGCTGCTCATAATTTACAAACTCCGAGTTAGTTGTCAGTGCGTGTTTAAAAACTACAGCGCAGATAGTAAACACGCAAATGTGCTCACGCGCCGCTGATGATACAATCAGAATGTAATTCGAACGTTTCGAGGACGTTTAAATTACGAATCACATTTGCATCAGACCGTTAAAATATGCACCTGATTTTTGGTCATTCAGGTACGCTATTCTACAAGCTAGGGTGATTTACGCCTTTTGTACATTAACCCTTAGATGGGCAAGACTAAAAAAAACCTAAACGCCATTCAATAGTACAAAACATTCTTTAGGTACAGGAAAAAACACAAAAAGACATACAGATATAGGGTAGTCGTTTTTGAGACCGATGTCCTATAAAGAGTTAAGATATAATTATTTTGGATCTACTTAGCTTAATATTGGAACTTTACATCTAAGTCACTACTAGATATTCGTCACACCTTTCTAGCCTGCACTCTTCTTATTGAATCCTAAGCTGCAGATTTTAACTGATGCAGATTACTTATACCTATACCTTAATAGAGTAGCTCACATTAGACGGCGGTAGGTGCAATCAATAATGGTACCTATCTCATCTCACAATTAGGAATCATGTCCCGGAGTCCCGGGCTCCCGTGGCACATTCTGTAGAAGACGCGATTGGTGAATGGCTTGGATTTTTCTGGACGGTGTCAAACAAACAGATACGGCCCGCCTGGCGGTAAGTAGTTTCCAAAACCTAAGGACATGTCTAACTCTTGTCGACCTTTTCAAAACTCATAAACTTGAATGGGTACTATTCTGAAATCCTTCGAGAAAACGTCGACAGCGAATTCATTCTACAGCTGGAATGTAACCGGGAGGAATTCCCTCTAAAACAGAACAGTACGTGACCGTCCAGCCACTAGCATGTCAGGATTGTTGCCTTGCCGATGGCAATGAGGTGTGGCGATACGGTGGTGGAAAGGCAATACCCCCGATCACTTTAAGACTCTAGGAATTAATTTTAGATCCGTAGACGAACAAAAGTCACCGACACAGCCCTCCGGATTAGCAAGCTGAAGTGGCAATGTGACCCACATTGCACGCAGAGCAGATGGGGTCGAAAAGTGCTCGAGTGGAGACCACAGTTTGGCAAACGTACGTAGGATGTCCACCCACGAGATGGACAGACGATTTTATGAAGATCCCGCGGAGACGCTGGATGCGCTTCCAACCAGCGGCCCTACCGCGAATTACGAAATTCGTTTTCGTAATTCGTAATTCGAAAGGGTTTGTCTCTCACTCTAATGAAGCCTTCGTTTGAGTAACAGAGAAAAATCCTGGAAATTTACGAATTTCGATTTTCGCGGTCAGGGCCGGATTTAGAGGTTGAGAGGCTTCGGGGCAACAAAGGAGTGAAGGCCCCCTGGCCCCCAATTATTTTCCAAATAAAGTAGACAATTTTTCAGTCAAGTGTTAAACTTAACACACATAAATATAATCGGAAACGAGAATGATCTGAAATTAAATCGGAATCTTTCGAGCTTTTATCGCCGAAAAATCGTTGATGAATTCGCTGTAGATCACTTTAAATACTCAAACAAAAAAAATACTAGAGTTTACTAGTTGTAATTAGAAATCTTTTTTTCGAAATCTCTATTGTGGGGGGCCCCTCCTTTGTGGAAGCCCCGGGGCTGTAGCCCCGGTTGCCCCCTCCCCTAAATCCGGCCCTGTTCGCGGTAGTAGGCCAGTGCATGCGAAGGTTCAAATGGGAGGCCTATGTTCAGCAGCGGACGTTATGGCTGAAATGATGATTATCAGATCGCTTTGTATGATAACAGAACGTGTTGTGCGTGGGTTTCCTTCGTTATAACTATACGGGTGCGCTAACAGTCAACACTACGTCAATTACACAACCGTCGTGAGGGAAAGTCTAAACATCGCTCTGGTCTAACGGCTCATTATTTGTGATGAGATATTTGTTCCTGAGTTATGGTTGAATTACTGAACGTCTAAGTCGGTAAAGGTAAAAGAGAGATTCCTAATTAGCAGTTTTAACAAGTGCCCAAGTGCGAAAGTGAAGGACGATAAACTACAAAATGTGAGCACCATACTTAAGCTACTTTTGTTAGATCGTGACGGCAGCGACGATAAACGATAAACCAATAATGACCGTGCCGGTTAAAAGCCGGTACACCACAAGATGTGTAAGATTGACCACATGACGATCAAAAACAGGACACTCTGTATGTACACGATTGGCCAAAAAAGGAGTGTATTGTTTTCAGGGTTCATATAAATGTATGTGAGTTTTCGTGCCCCTAAAAATGCGTAATGCTACAACCGATTTTAATGTATGAAGTATCGTTAGAATCCTCATGCTACCGCAAGTGTCATGGGTACAACGTGACTGACTATCAGCATGTAATCAGTCCATTGCTGGACAAAGGCCCCTTCTATTACCTAAGCGTATGAACGAATTTGGAGGTAAATGGCCATAATCGCTACGCTGGGCAAGCGGGTAGGCGATCGCAGTTCCACTCCGCTATGATGGTCATCAATCTTCAATAAATACATGGTCAGTGACAATTCATATCCCTTAGTCGACTTGGGGTGGTGACAAAAGTATTCTTACAGCCGCCACCAGAACACGGCGAGTATTGTAATTAAGATGAAGAGCTTTGAACAACAATTACGAATATACATGTAAATTATTATCAGTTCGTTTTAACACGGCAGTCGTTTTTAGGGTTCCGTAGCCAAAATGGCAAAAACGGAACCCTTATAGTTTCGCCATGTCCGTCTGTCCGCAGCATAGCTCAGTGGCCGTTAATACTAGAAATCTGCAATTTGGTACAGGTATACATTTTAATCATGTCAACCAAGTGGTACAGTAAAAACTAGAAAAAAAAATGTTTCGGGTGCCTCCCCGACAGGTGAAGTGGGGACGTTTTTTTTATTTGCTGTAATCCTATAGTGTGGGGTATCATTGAATAGGTCTCTTAAAAAGAACAAAGGTATTGACAGAAAGTTTTTTTCTAAAGTCAATATTTTCGGAGATAATCGCTCCAAAAGAAAAAAAAATGTGTCCCCCCCCCTCTAACTTTAGATCCGTAGGCCTAAAAAATATGAAAAAAAACATGTAGGTATAGTGGGCTTATAGAATAATTTAACAGAGCATGACCCGACATACTCTTAGACGGGTTTTTTTTTGCTTGATTGACTAAAAGTCGCGATACTATGTTTTCCTAACTAGTGCGCAAAAACGAACTTTGCGCACGCTTCGCGCGCGGTAATTTCTCTTTTTGACGCACTTGTTATGAAAAAAATCGTCCCTTGGGTGATTGTCGCCCTCGTTTCACTCGGGCTCCAACTTTCACCCTCGCCGAAAAGAGTTTTCCAGTACTAGTTAGGAAATGTACTATTGTTATTTGAATTACCTATATTCCGCCTGCATACCGGCGGGAAAGCCCAGCAAGTGGCGCGAGGCCAGTGTGCGTTCGGAATCGCGATGGCCGCTGCTCAATCATACGTGATCATAATACCAACCAATGGACGGCTTCCCTGAGTGCTTGTCAAGGAAATATGAGTATACTTATTTATGTTATTAAATGTTGAAGACATGCTTTGTTTTTTGTGCCGGAATTGGATGAATTGGAATGTCGATTTTACATCGGAATTCTTTAATTTCATGTCTCTGTCACACCAACGGATGCATCATCGGAATGACCTGGATGCTTAGCCAAGTTGCCAATCGCTAGCGCTTAATCATCAATCGTAAGCGAAAGGCAGCTAACTGTCTTTGTCGCACTAATATGAAAGAGTGACAGAGAGGGAAAACTACGATACGCTACTAAGCGCTAGCGATTGGCAACTTGGCTAAGCACCCTGTAACCGTAACCGTACCGTAATACGAGTACCATATATCGGTAACGTTAGGTTTTTCTCGATACGTAAAGCAGGCCATCGCACTCTCTCCAATTACGTCAGTGCGAGCACGACAGAATGCATTACGTATCGAGTACCTAAAACCTAACGTTGGATACTTTCCAACTCATAGTACGAGGACGGCTACATGATAGTATGTAGTAGCCAAGACGTCAATTTATTCACGATTCACTGTGAACGAAAAAACGACTGTCTTTGTCACACTAATGCCAAGACGTCAATTAATTCACGATTCACCGTGAACGAAAAACGACTGTCTTTATCACACTAATAAGAAAAAGTGACAGAAAGAGAGAGAGAGAGAGAAAACTACGATACGCTACTGAGCGCTACGATACGCTATTGGCAGTAGGCTCTTGTGATGGTATGTACCGCGTCTAATCGTTTGTCGACGTTATCGTCACATGCTAAAAAGGTTGCAAGTGCGAAATTTACTCGTAACACGATAAATGGACAAAACATGACCATCATCAGCCACCAGGGTGCGTAGCCAAGAGGCCAATGTCTAACGCTCACTCCTCAACGAAAGGCAACTTGGCTTCGTAATCAGACGCTTAAAATTTACGATGATATGGCTCCCAAAAATGCTCCCGAAAGTGTTGCATAAATCGTCAATAAATCACATTTTAGATATTTGACACGTCTTCCTATCTAATCCCAAAAAAAATAAAAGAGCGTAAGCAAAACAGCAGCTGACGAAAACATTTTCCTTAATAAAAACATCTAGCCACTCAATTTCTTTTGGTTCTGTGACTGTGGTTACCACTCTTCAACTACTTAATCAATAGAAAAAGGCGGCAAACAAAAGACGATAAGCCAATAAAAAAAAATGATTCGTGCCGTGTTGCCGTTTAAACGAGTTACCTAACTTAGTATAATTGATTTCCCACAACGACAAAAATCGATGAAAATCCTGACATTGAACTGTGATGACGCAAGTTGAAAGCACTTTCACCGCGGTCATTGACCCGCGGCAACGTGACGCTGACGGATTTGTCTATTGTGGTTGTGATTGTCACTTTGTTTTTGACGTGTCTATTCATTATGGAGTGAGCATTTTATTCTTATATTATTCTTTTCTTGTTAGTCGACGCTTTGTTCAGTGTTGTTAGACTTTAGGACTTTTTCTGTATACAAAGTTTTAAAATGTCATATTTTAAAGACAAATAGGTCTTAATCGCGTAAAGAGAGAGTCAGCCGGCGACCACGGGTGTAACTTCATGCCCGAAACGTCAGGATGTAATTAAACGTAAGTTTACGCGATTAAGACCAGTTTGTCTTGAAATATGAGTGATAATCGTGAAAGTTTAAATCAATATATTTTTAAATCTCGTCAAAATTGGAAAGCCTTTGAGTCACTTTGATGAGAAATTGCATACAAATCTAACTACCACACTTTTGCAAACTACTCGCACTTGTTATGCGGCCAGTATTTATAAAAGGGTAATATAACAAGGACAAAATAATATTTAATTTCACATCTCCGGTCTCCGAGGCCAAGCCGTCTATTTCCCGTAACCCTCCAGTTTATATTAATTTTTAACTACTGCGAACATCAAATAACAATTAATTCACCATACAGTAAGGTGCATTCAGACCAAACGAGCATTCGCTATTCTATCCCCCGCTCTACGAAATCAACGAATCATTTTTGTGTGACGATCGAATTTCGTAGAGTAGAATAGCGAATGCTCGTTTGGTTTGAATGCACCTTAAGCCATGAAATTAGCTGTCAACGAGCGTTTAACTTGAGTGTGTTGCTCTACATTACGCGCCAAATTATTTCGTACGTATAATTTTGTTGCTCTAATTTTAAGTAAAAGTTATTTAAATGGACTTATTATGTCCTAAACTAACCCCCGTTTAGAGGTTTATCCGTATTAGACTTATACTGTATACGACACTTATCGGTGCAATATAACAAGATTTTCATTTAAACTTGAGCTTTATATAGGTAATCATACTAATCATGTCTCAAGGTACCGTAAAACTACCCAACTATAGTCCAAAAGCTCCCAACCATGGTCCAAAACTTAGTCATATATCTTCGATTTAGTGTGATTATTATATTATTGACGCAGTTTTTACACAAAATCTCCTCATTAATGATTGAAAAACTTAGAGAAAACCAACATAAAAGATTTCCATTGGTGCTTAATTATGAGTTGAACTTGTGGACCATAGTTGTAGTACTGGACTATAATAGTTGTATGGTTTTACGGTATATTTTTAAACTAGTAACAATATTGTGACACGACGTGTGCATTTATTTTTGTAATGTCTTCCTGTATGCGTGTATGATGTATGATCCATACGGATTCTTCCCACGCTGCGGAATTTTCTCCATTGTAGGAAAAGCGGAAGAGCTGTGGAAGCTTTGTTACATATTATACTTCGAACAAATAAAACATGGAAGCCGCACGCCATATTAAATCGCCTTTCAAAAACGGTCCTGAATTTTAGTTGAGACAAATGTCACCCCCTCTTCAATGCATCACGGTAATTAATTTCAATGACAACCTATAAAAACTTAAACCGCCATTTAAAAATAGTTGTAATTGGTCCATCAAAGTTTTGATTGGCTATATTCTATAAACATTTGTCAAAGATGTTGCGCCGAAATATGCGCGGTGTTAAGAAAAAACGCTATGTCCTGCCCGTCTTGGCACAAAATATTGAACAATTGATTTTGGGGGCATTTTTGAGCTCGCGTTAGACGTCCATGTTATATATGGTCGCAGATATTATAAGATTTGTAAGGCCTGGGTCGCGTTTTATAAAGTTACAAATTATAATTTTGCTGTTTGCTTCTCTTTCTAGCCAATACGTGCGTGCGAGAGGCAAACAGTGAAATTGGACTTATTTAAGCAGAAAGGAACCAACCCACATGAATTTGTCATTTCAAAGATTGACTTGTTTATTTTGATTTATGGTGTTAATCAGAATGAAAAATTATTGTGGGTTGGATCCCTTTTGCATATACGTCCAATTGTAAAATGTAACTTTATAAAACGCGACCCTGGAGTATACCTGTCAGTTATTACGTAAATTGTAGGGATGGAGCTATAAACTAAGGAATGAGATAGTGATATTCAGTTTTTTTTTTAGTATAGCTCCGTCCCTCGTTACGTAAGAACTTACAGAGGTATTTTCCCACCTTAAGCTATAGGTATGTCATGTCATAACCGCTTCAGAAATGAAACGCTCAGATTAGGATAATTTTAAAGATTGTTATTATTATTAGTCCTACCTAGCGCGAGGTGATTGCAACGGGATATTTTCTGGTGCAAGTGTCACAAATCTGAAAAAAAAAACTCGCGGCTTCATACATTGACGGTACCTACTTAAAGTATAATCTATTGAATGCAGATCATACCCGCACTAAATATGTAATTAAATTTGCTACATAAAAGAAAACCTGAAAATTTTATAATAAGTACTAATAGTTAAAGTAATTGTATCAGTTCACATTCCTAATATCAAATACTTACATAAAATACAATGTGGCGTTTCAAAAACTTGATCGTTGATATAGGTACCTATATTTTAAATGGGTATACTTGCACGTAAGATAAAGCTTGGTAACCGAAACAATATGTTTTTCAATTCAATTTTCAATTCAATTCAATTCATTTATTTCTCGACCAACAGGGATCATTCACATTATTATTAAATTACATTATTACACTACTTAATTACATGTACGTATATATATATTATTACATTTATTACATTTTCATATCTTGATTACATTAATTACAACTAACAATACAATAACAACACAATACAAAATTTATATATATTACATAGATTTGGATGTCAGCACATGAATCATGTAACAGTGGTTCATGTACTGGCAATCAAATCTCTCCGCTAACACCCTCAGGATTCCGTTGGAGCTAGCCCTCACCCTGCGCACCAGGGATGTACAGCGTTTCCTCATTGTAGTATAGAAACAGTCCACTCTGGCCTCCGCGAACATCCCTGAAGCACTACAGAAGCGGGGCAGCCCCATCAGCATATATAGGTACAAATTTAACAAACCATAGGCGTTAGTTATTATTTTAAGATACCTAGGTATTGCTTAGGTTTAAAATTTAAATAACTGATTAAAGTTACAAGTCGATTCAAAAACTTTTAATAAAGAAAATCACATTAAAAAGCAATGGCCGTTTGCGCCCGAGACCTATCATTAAAACTTTGCGGACTTCGAAAGCCGACTTCTGCTGATTTAGAAATGGTCGTTTTTAACTCTTAAAGTTCCCAAGCCATGCTATTTACTGTAGGTACAGTCACATTTAATAATTATGCATACATTTTAGCAATCAGCATATATGTATAGATACTATATACGGTATATACATATATATAAATATATATAGGAGGCCTCTCACGCTGACGGGTCGTCGTAACCACTACGCGGGTACGAGCGAGATGGATAGAAAATAAGTCCTCGTTAATAACGCAGCGGCAACTCATGGTAAGGGCTTGTCCATTAATCACGTCATACGATTTTGGCCTGTTTTAGACCCCCCCATCCCCCATCCGGACCCCCCCCCCCTAGCCAATATGACGTGTAATTTTCTACCAAATTAAGGAGTCATTTTAATAACACTTGAATTTACGTACTTTTTGCCAACTACGAGGTAAATGTTCGCAAAGTTTTAAAACTTAGTATTTAAAAAGGGGTTTATAGATTTTTTCACTGGCTATAATGCTGTTAAACAGATTCGAGAGTAACAAGAAATTACACGTGATTTGTCAGATGACCCCACTCCCCTATGGTGATAATTGGTGATTTTTTCTTGACCCCTCCCCATCCCCCTATATGTATGACGTGATTAATGGACGAGCCCTAAGCGCACAAGTGACGTTTATGAGCCGGCGGTGACGCAATCTGCGCACGCGCCGTGTCGAGTGAAAGGCAGACATGTACTAATGCTAATGCTTGGATTTTGGCAATTCAATCAGCATAATAGATAAACTCGTTACTTTTGTGGGACTTTGATCTAGTTAACCTTTTAAACGTCTTTTGTACTGGTTGCAGAATATTTTAATTAAAATCTTCTAAAATGACAGGAAATTGTCATGAGGAAAATTCTCAAGCTAGTAGCCACTGAGAACATTCTCGTTCTTTTTTTTCAAGTCCTCAGGGTAGGCAGCGCATAATAATATGATCGCTACGTCCATAGGCCTCAGTTCCTGCTTTCCATCAGGTGGGCTGAGAGCTCAGTTGTCTACCTTCGTCACATAAAAAAAAAAATAAGCGACAAATCAGAAAGTGAGGTTAGGTACTTTTTTGGAATTAAATTATGGTGCATATCGTTTGTGTGTGTGCGCATTAACCCAAAAACAACCTGATCATTATTATTAACACTACGTAAACGTGCAATACTAACAATGGCCCGTGACAACGACTTCCTTGACTAACGGAAATTATTGCCCAAGCTGGCGTTATTGGGAAAATTACTACGAAGGCTAGTATTGGTACCTGCAGGACCTGAAGTTATTGTGTTGGTTTCCCGTACGCCCCGTTACACGCTCCGCTAGAGCAATCGCTCAAATTCGTAGCCAAGATGGGTCAAATTTTTTTTTGTTGTCTTATTTCGTGTCCCTAAAAAACGTGACGGAGTAGTGACTTTTGTAGATGATGTTTTGTTTTCGATTTCCCATATAAGGATTGAAATCTAGCGTGAAAAAGAAATACAACTGCACCGGATTTTTTTTATATGCCGAGTCGAAACAGCAACCAAAAACGTGACAGTCGTATGAAACAAGACAACGAAAAGAATTTTGACCAAGATGGCAATTTGCTCGCTCAGCAGCAGCCGTACCATGAGTTGGAAAGTAAAGGACATGTTTGGTTCTACTCGATACGTAATGCATCTATCGCGCTCGCACTCACATATTGGAACGAGCGCGATGGCCTGCTTTAAGGTCTAAACCCAAGACCGTACCATACCATGACCGTAGCATGAACGTATCAGACAAAAAAATACTCTTTGTATTGAAAAGTATGAGACTATGCCCACGAGGACGTTACCATTACCAAGCACGAGCAAATGCCCTACAACTATGAAATCCGCAAATTTTTCTCTGTCACTCTAATGACGTCTTCGTTGGAGTGACAGAGACAAATCCCCGAAATTTAAGAACTTCAATTCGTGGTAGCAAGCCTGGTATTATGAAGGCCATTTTAAAATGGTATAACTATTCTTCGTTACTAAAGTAACACACATAAATATTCAATTATGGTAAAGAAATGTATTATGTAGCACTTCCTCCCTACTTAACAATTTAAATGAGCTATGAGTATTATACAATACTTATTGACAGTTCTCTCTTCGTCCCATGCAAATTATTGACCTTACGGCGAACTTTTATGGAAAGTTGTTTAGCCCATGGCTATGATACCCAAGTTTAAAAAGTAATATTAATTATTAATAATGAAATAAAACTACGAAAACGGATAAACTCGCGTATATTAATTACGACGACCCCGCAGACCACGAACCCTGTAAATTGTTCGAAACGTCGGAATGAAGTTAAAGTTAATGAATACGAGTATACATGAGTTTATCCGTTTTCATAGTTTTATTTCATGAGTATTTAATCCTCGCAGTAACCGAAGAAAATCTTAATTATTAATAATATAAATTTTCAGCAATTTTAATCATTATCATGGGACAAGCATAAGTTTCAGCATAGTCTACAGAGCTCATTTTAAGACTTTTTTGAGGGATATTTACCCCCTTATTCACAAACGTCTCCTAAAGGTGCGTTCAGACCAAAAGAGCATTCGCTGTTCTATCCCCCGATATACGAAATCAACCAATCACGGTTTGTGTAACGATCGAATTTCGTAGAGTGGGAGGTAAGAACAGCGAATGCTCTTTTGGTCTGAACGCACCTTCACTTAGCAATCAACCTAAGTATTGTTTGTCCCTTTCGGGCTTATGGATATCTATAATGCCGCGGCCAAGACATTGGTCTAAGGCCGGCTTACCCGAAAACCATACGTGTGAGAGGGAGTACCCATATCGGCATCCCGCTTCAATACATGGATTCGCTCGCCGCTGGTCGCTTTACACCAATGTCGCGGCCGGGCCTTAAGAGCGAAAGGAACAAACAATACTTAGCGGTTTGCTAAGTTACGGGACGTTTATGAATATCGGGGCTATAGTCGCCAAGTAGATAATAAGTACATAGTTACAATAGTTACATAATAACTATACTATTGCATACCTACTATATAAGTAAAGGTATTGTACTGATTTAGTGCTAACAAACTAAAGTAAAGCACTTCAACCTTAAAAGAGAACATTTTCAGAAAATCAGGATGCGATTGAAAATCGACGAAACAAAAGCAAAGTAATTTCCAGCACATTTTGAAACGCGAACTTGAAACAAAAACACAAACAAATGTTTATATAAACGCTATAATAAAAGAAAGAAAGGTAAAAGTAAAAACGAACAGTTACAATGACAATAAACTTCCATTGAATGAAAGTGAAAACATTAACTTTTAAGGAATGTCGATGACGAATCGAGTCAGTGACACTCGGCGGATCGAAATGACCCCCGAGCGTTTCACTTCGTGGGTTTATTCAACGATAATCGTAAAAAAGAATGCCAAATTAAAATAGTACATTACGACACAAGTGAGAAAAACATGAAATTCGATACGAGTGGCGATGTTTTAAAACACGACCGATAGGGAGTGTTTAAAACCGACACGAGTTACGAATTTCGTTTTTGCACGTGTCTCGTACGACGTTTTTTAGTAAAGATAGCCCTCCGAAGTTTCAAACCTGACGTAAAATGACACACTTCTCGCACTAGAGCCTAAAAAACTCACCATCTGTCCTAAATAGTACATTTCCTAACTAGTGCGGGAAAACTTTTTTTCGGCGAGGGTGAAACTTGGAGCCCGAGTGAAACGAGGGCGACAATCGCCCGAGTTAATAAAAGTGTTTTTGCACGTGTAAGGGACGACTTTTTTTCGTAATAAGTGCGTCAAAAAGAGAAATTGCCGCGCGCGAAGCGTGCGCAAAGTTCGTTTTTGCGCACTAGTTAGGAATATGTTTTTAGTCAATTCAAATTACAGAAGGAAAAACCACCTTACTTTTAACAGAAGGTGTGAATTTGCCCTGATTTTTTTAAGCACTTTACATGTTTTTTCCGTGGACCCTTCATATGCAAAATTTGAACAAAATTGGTCCAAATAAAAACTGCATGGAACTATGTCAAAGTGACGCCATAAATCAAATTGTTAGAAATCTCATACTACTTGTCATTACGAGTATTATGACATTTTGTATAATAATATCCTTTTATTTTATATCAAGGGTTAGCTGGAAGAGATCCCTTTTAGGGATAAGTTCGCCTTTGTACATATTCTTATATTTAATGTTGTTTTGTTTTTACTCTGTTAACTTTTTCTATGTGCAATAAAGTTATACAGTGTGTTACCATGACCCAGGCTTTTACGAAAATGGGTAATAATACGCATTACTGGCAATCGTTTTCAAGTATTAAGAGTTGACAAATATTTAAATTAACTGTACAATTATTTTTATTTCGTTCGAACGATCAATGTACTGCTTAGTTGTCAAACGTTGCGAGTAGCTGCGATCTGTCATTGTCAAGTGCCAATTAACGATTTATTTTGAAGTACATTGCTTCTCAATTAACTTTTCTTAGAAAGTTAATTACTTTTAAAATTAGGATTTTTAAACAAATAATGCACATGGTTTGGCTAAGAATCTGCATCTCAATCCTCGGTTCAAATAAAAGCCTGCACCATGTTAACACACTGTATATACCTACATACATACATATACCCTCGTCCTGCCCAATGTGATTTATAAAGGACATATTCGATTTTTGGCAAATAATTAATGTATAGCTTGTTTAGGTTGAGGTTAAACTCAAAATTATTTATCTTTATGTAAAATGTAGAACAAAAGAAAAGCGACTATATTTTCAAACTCATTAGGTTTAAATTTCAATAGCTCAAACTTTGTATGACGGGCAGGACGAGGATACATATAACAAGGTTCTGAAGTGGCCTACGGTTCCAATTCTTTCAGCGTACCTAAAATAAAAGCTTGAGAAAAAGCTGTTCCAGCTGGCCTAGTATAAATGGTAAACAGAAAAGGCCAAGTAGATAATAATAAAAGTATAAAGGTTTTTTTATACAGTCGCCTGCTTTGCATGTTTATTTAAAAAGGCTTAAAGAAGTAGTAGGTACCCACTCGGTCCTACCTACTCCCACGCCGAAAATGATTACAATATAAGCGTCCGACCTTTGAAACGAAAAGTAAAAGTTTATCTAATATTTTAAGCGGCTTATTTGCTATGCAAATGAATATTACAAAATATAATGGAAGAACTTAATGTTACCTTTTTGAGACTACTTAGGTACTTGCCATTTAATTTATAGTCTTATCTTAAATAATACAGATTCGTTTTTAGATGTGCATTGTGTCCAGGAATTTGGTTACATACATACGCTGCAGCATGCATTGTTGTAGTAATTGAACGTGGTATACTGTTTTAGATTGACATTTGACAGCAACTTTCATAATGTTTCAATTAAGTTGAATGGAGAAGGCCTATTTTGGAACATATGGGTTACTTTCTGATTTTATATTTCATTGAATACTAAACTAAATGAGATACTAAACTACCAATAGAAAGTAACCTATAAATGATGTAGGTACTTAAATCAATTAATTAATGTTTAAGGTGCAACGGGGAGTCTATATTAATTCGCATAATTTATTACGCATACTTCAAATTGGCATAGCGTTGTTAAGCATACTATTTAAGTGGCATAAGCATAATTTCGCATAACCGATTACGCATAATGTATTTACGTATAACGTAAACTATCATAACGTTGATTTGAAATAATTAGGATGAGCATAATACTAATTGGTATACTTAATGAAAGGTATGAAATATAATAGATAAAATAATAATGACGGATCATAGATTGCGTAGCGAAACCGATACTATATACCTAATATTTTTGCCAAGTTACTGTCGATTATTATTATATACTATACAGGGTGGTTCAAACCTTGACGTTAAAAAATTTTTTTTAGATTCCTCACGTCATGAGCTATCAGAATATACCCCATGTATGTTAGTTAGTTTTTGTAGTTTTCGAGCTATGAATTTTTGAAAAAAAAAAATTTGAGAAATTCTGGAATGAAGAAAATTGATAAAAAAACTATTGGGCTATTTAACTAGTTTCTTTTTGTAAAAGTAATAGTAAGGGCAGTCTTTAGATTACCACAAATCTCTGGGATTTTTATTTTATTTACGTACATTAATTCTATTTTGATGCGTTTTTAACGTAAAATTTTGATATTGGTATTTTTTTTCCTACATGTGCCAAAGTGAGGACGCTAATTTTTTGTCAGTAAATGCTTTATTTGTAGTAATACTTTTACAAAAAGAAACTAGTTAAAAACCCAATAGTTTTTTTTAATTAATAAATTTCTTCATTCCAGAATTTCTCAAAGAATTTTTTCTCGAAACTACAAAAAATCGGCTAACATACATGGGGTACATTCTGACAGGTCATGACGTGAGGAATGTAAAAAAAAATTTTTGACGTCAAGGTTTGGACCATCCTGTAAATTGCTTCCAATTTAAAACTAGTTTAGACTTTTTTTTTTACTTGTGCGTTGTATGTAGGTATAACAGTTAATGTTTAGGTCTTGACATATTTTATTGACTGACATACATGTACGAGTATACCTACTTATTGTATTTTTATAGTAAATATTGATTATTTTAATTATTACACACATTTTTACCCTAGCAATTTAAAATGTTCATAAATACGGCGTGTGTATTTTATACGGGATACAGTTATCGTTTTGTAATCGTAGAAATCATGGTACATTAAGGTAAATAGATACCCTAGATCCTATTTTAAGCATCATTGAAATATACGCCCGTATTAAATAGGTACACACTCTGTACTGTGCGCCTCATGCGCCTACCAAGATGTGATTTCTTTACTAACAAAATTGATGATTAAATACCTAATGTTTTATTTAATTGATTGTATCTGACGTGTTCATTAGGATGTGTAGGAGATATCGACGAAAACCTTACTGTCTTGGTTTTACCCTGATCTGCCTCATTCGCTTGATTTCTAAGTTTATGCTAATCCATATTAGGACGAATAAAGTTATATTTAATAATGTTATGCATATTTCAATTATGCATAATCAGTAATATGCGTATTAAGCATTATGGAATTTTATTATTTTGCCTATTCAATATTATGCTTAATTATTTATGCCAAATCCGTTATGCGAATTCATATTAGGACTATTAATATTCGGCATATTAAAGGGGACCCTGCAACGGGGTAAGTTGAACGTAACTTTTGAACGGGGTAAAATAAAACGTGGTTGCAAATGGCTGACGCTTTGTAAGCATTTTAGGCCTATCCCGAACTTCGTCCAACGTGTTGCCTCTGTTGCACTTGAAAATTTGTAAATAAGTGTGACAACCGGGTCACCTTTAATATGCCTAATATTAATAGTCCTAATATGAATTCGCATAACGGATTTGGCATAAATAATTAAGCATAATATTGAATAGGCAAAATAATAAAATTCCATAATGCTTAATACGCATATTACTGATTATGCATAATTGAAATATGCATAACATTATTAAATATAACTTTATTCATCCTAATATGGATTAGCATAAACTTAGAAATCAAGCGAATGAGGCAGATCAGGGTAAAACCAAGACAGTAAGGTTAAGTTCAAAAAACTAATAAGCAGGAGCGACCAAGCAAAGTTGAAGCCTAGCTTTCGTCGATATCTCCTACACATCCTAATGAACACGTCAGATACAATCAATTAAATAAAAAATTAGGTATTTAATAATCAATTTTATTAGTAAAGAAATCATATCTTGGCAGGCCAATGAGGCGCACTTACAGAGTGCGTACCTATTTAATACGGGCGTATATTTTAATGATGCTTAAAATAAGATCTAGGGAACCTATTTACATATACCATGGTTTCTACGATCACAAAACGATGACTGTATCCCGTATAAAATACACACGCCGTATTTAAATGAACATTATAAATTGCTAGGGTAAAAATGTGTGTAATAATTAAAATAATCAATATTTACTATAAAAATATGAATAGGTATACATGTAGGTATGTCAGTCAATAAAATATGTCAAGACCTAAACATTAACTGTTATATCTATGCACAACGCACAAGTAAAAAAAAGGCTAAACTCGTTTCAAATTGGAAGCAATATATAGTATAATTATAATAATATTATTAATACGTACTAATCGACAGTAACTTGGCAAAAATATTAGGTTTAGTATCGGTTTCGCTACACAATCTATGATCGGTCATTATTATTTTATCTATTATATTTTATACCTTTCATTAAGTATACCAATTTGTATTATGCTCATCCTAATTATTCCAAATCATCGTTATGATAGTTTACGTTATACGTAAATACATTGTGCGTAATCGTTTATGCGAAATTATGCTTATGCAACTTAAATAGTATGCTTAACAACGCTATGCCAATTTGATGTATGCGTAATAAATTATGCGAATTAATATAGACTCGTGACAACCATACCTACCACGAACATCGAAAATCCCCAATTTCGGGCACCTGTCTATGTTACTCCAATGGAGAGATAATTGGAGCGACAAAAACAAAGTAGATTGGTTTTCTGTCCCTGGATAGCATAGCATACAGAACCAAAATGCTCCTAACCGTCCGCGGATACCAGAATGCTTAGCCAAGTTGCCAATCGCTAGCGCTTGGTAGCGTATCGTAGTTTTCCATCTCTGTCACTCTTTCATATTAGTGCGACAAAGACAGTTAGCTACCTTTCGCTTACGATTGACGACTAAGCGCTAAGCGATTGGCAACTTGGCTAAGCACCCAGTAGCCATATCATGAGTTCATGACTTTGCAAGTATCTGTAACGTTAGGCTTTTCTCGATACGTAATAGCAGGCTATCTCGCTCGCTATAATATGTCAGTGCGAGCGTGATAGAATGCATTACGTATCGAGTAAAACCTTAAGTTGGATTTAGACCAAACGAGCGAATGCTCATTCTATCTATACCCCATTCTACGAAATCAACGAGTTTCGACGAATCACGTTTGGGCTCGTGCATAAATCATGCGAGGTTTTTTCGGCTACTTTTTGACCCCCCCCTCCCCCCTGGTGATGTTTGCCTCCCCCCCTATAGGACCTCGCATGATTTATGCACAAGCCCTTTTGTGTAACGGACGAATTTCGTAGAGTGGGGGATAGAATGAGCATTTGCTCGTTTGGTCTAAATGCACCTTAACGTATCCTTTACTTATGGTACGGCTACTGACTATTCTCATTTCAATACAAATCAGAAACCCGAACGGTTGAAGGGAAAAGGTATCTAAGGTGCATTCAGACCAAACGAGCATTCGCTATTCTAACCCCGTATTCTACAAAATTCGATCGTTATAAAAACGTGATTCGTTGATTTCGTACAGTGGGGGATAGAATAGCGAATGCTCGTTTGGTCTGAATGCACCAGTGCACCTGTAGAGTGGGGGATAGAACAGCGAATGCTCGTTTGGTCTGAATGCACCTTTAGTATGGACTGTTAAGTGGTTCTTTGTCTTAAGTAGGTACAATATTTTCGTCTCGGCCTAAAGTTCCTTAAGACTTGGCTGGTTGTGTATGACTGTTATATAAACAACGATGACCTAACCCAAATGTGCTGGTTATCGGTTATGTAAAAGTTGGCCAAGTGCGACAGGAGGTCAAGCCTTCTATTATGTACAATTGTACAGTTATGTATAAGGACTAATGATATTAATTTATTTTATTTTATTTTTAGCCGTGTGGTGACGGCAGTAAGAATACATTTGTCACCACTCCAACTCCTCCTGCAGGTGTCGTAAGAGTATATTTGATAAAATATTGATGACGGGCAGCAGCGTCATCATAGCGGACACATTACTGCGATCGCCAATCCGCTTGCCCAGCGTGGCGATTATGGGCATTTATCTCCTAATGCGTCCATACGCATAGTGAATAGGAGAGGCCTACGTCCAGCAGAGAACTATCATAGACTGATGATGATGTATTTATATTACATTTTGCTTTTGCCTCCTTAAAAATGGAGAGCTTATTTATTACTTAATTCCCAATACAAAACCCCTCATTTTGCTATCTATATACTATAATACATATATATGTAATACGTCGGGTGTAAAGGACTAACCTATGGAACAAATTTATTTTTAGATTATTGCACGAGTATCAAAATCGTTGATATATTTTTGTAGAATCGCAATTCTTATACAGGGTGAAATTTAAATCGTGAATCGTAATGTTTTTCTAACTCTATGAATAACTAACAATTGGATGCCCCACAAGTTACTTAGAAATAGTCATGTTTTTTTTTGGTGGCCTTTTTTTCATTTTTAAGGTGATTCTAAGAAATTATAACGATTATTTAAGCTATTTAAAACGTCAAATGTAATGAATATTATTGAATTTTTAACGAAATGTCAAAATTGGCATTATTAATTACTTCAATTTGAAGAGGTAATTTAAATTATTCAATTAATTTGTCTTAATAATCCGTTTTGATATTCTAAAGCCAAAAAATCCAAAAACACAAGCCGCAAAAAATACAAAAAAACATGTCCATTTTTAAGTAACTTGTGGAGCATTTAATTGTTAGTTGTTTATAGAGCTAGAAAAACATTATTACGATTCACGATTTAAATTTCACCCTGTATAGTACGAACTTTGATCGAACTTTTAACTAAAGACATGCACAGTGCAATTACTCTAATAAGTAGAAAGCATTCTTAAGCAACGTCTGTGTTAAACAGTACTCAAACAAAGGATTTTTATTTTATGCACGAGCATGTATGCACATGCATGAATAATGTTTAATGCGTCATTTTTATTCACGGCCGCATTTGGAGTGTTTTTATGGCTGGGTTACGAGACAGTATTTTAATGATATATGTATTATGCAGTCGTAAATTAGAATGCGCTATCCCCGCTCTTAGCCTTGTATGGGATGATGAATTTTAAACCCACTAGAAAATGGATTAATAGTACAGACATACGTTTTAGGGTTTGTCCATTAATCACGTCATAGGGTCACTGTATAGGGGTAGGGGGGTCAAGAAAAAATCAACATCAACTGTTTCTACGGACACTAGCAATATAACAAATAATCCTTCTACTATCTACCTTAACCCGATTGGCTCATTTGAATTAATCAAGCTGATCAAGTCACTTAAGAACTCAAAATCTGTAGGTCATGATGAAGTGAGAACTGATATAGTTAAACTGTGTATCCATATAATCGATAAGCCTCTTTTACACGTAATAAATCTTTCTTTGCTGCAAGGCGTGTTCCCGGATCCCTTAAAAATATCAGTGGTGAAGCCCCTTCACAAGAAAGGAGCCAAGTCTGACATGGGAAATTACAGGCCGGTTACACTGATATCGGTTTTCGCAAAAATCTATGAGAAAGTAATGTTTAGCAGATTACTGAACTTTGTAGAACGCCATAATATTATTACAGAGGAGCAGTATGGTTTTCGCAGATCGAGGTGTACAACTTTGGCGACATTCAAACTTGTGAATCATGTATTAAATTCAATAGATAACAAGATTCCTGTGACAGTTCTTTTCTTAGATATGAGCAGAGCTTTTGATTTTATATGTCATAAACGTATAGGGAGTAAATTATATAAGTATGGTATTCGTGGCCCGGCTCTAGATTGGATCAAGTCATACCTAAGTGAAAGAAGCCAATGTGTCGAGACCCTAAAATATTGCAGTAAAGCTAAAACTTTAAGCTCTTATAAGTCTTCTTTTAAGTATAATAATTATGGAGTACCACAAGGAAGTATTTTGGGGCCACTATTGTTCTTATTGTATATCAATGACCTACCACAGTGCTTAAACAATGATAGCTGCATACTATATGCAGATGATACATCTATAATTGTAAATTGCAAAAATATTTTAACATATAACGATGACTTGAACAAAGCAAAATCTAAAAATAAATGTTAAGAAGACTAGCTATATACAGTTCAGCACTGCAAGAGGCAACACACAACAACTGAATATTAGCTTGGATAACGAGTCTGTAAGCGAAGTGCAACACACAAGATTTTTAGGCATAACCATTGACAGCCACTGTGACTGGACGGAGCATGCCGAGAATGTGCGATCCAAAGTAAACAGTTTTATTTTTGCTTTAAGACGAATTAGTCAAACGGTTTCTGTTGAAGCTGCGCTACTCGCTTATAATGGCTACGTACACTCTGTTCTGCGATATGGACTAGTAATTTGGGGAAACTGTATTCATAGAGAAGCAATATTCATATTACAGAAACGTTGTATCAAAGCCATATTCTCCTTACATATTAGGGATTCCTGTCGTACTGAGTTTATAGAAAATAACATTCTCACCTTCCCCGGTATGTACATTTATGAAGTGTGTGTTTTTGTACACAAATATAAATATTTATTTGTCGAACTTCAGTCCTTGGGTCCTCGAGAAACAAGAACACAATATAAATATACTTTACATAAACCTTCAGTGAAACTGGCACTCTCCTCAAGAAATTCGTATGTAATGTGTATTCGTATTTACAATAAATTACCTGACATTTTTAAAGTTTTGCAATTAAATATATTTAAGTCTAAAATTCGTGCATGGTTAGTACAAAGATGTTTTCATAATATTAATGAGTTTTTTGATTATGTTTGAATTGTTTATATTGACTGTCATGTTGGTTTAAGTTTGACTAGAAATGTCATGTGACTTGTGTATATGAGCATTACAAATGATAAACCCGATTATAATTGTATTTTACTTAATAATTAGTTGACATCATTTTAATTTGTAATTTTTGTAATTCTTATATACTTAATAGCTATTTATTAGCAATTTTGTTTGTACACCTGAAAAGGTAGAGTTTTGGTGAGACCCATGTATAATTGTTATTTTAGTACTTACTGGCAATGTAACCCATTTCTCACAGACAATAAAGATTATGATTATGACAATTATCACCATAGGGGAGGGCCAGGGGGATCATCGGACAAATCACGTTGCTGCTGTACAGCATCATAGTTAATAAAAATTAAGTACCTATACTTTTATTAAAGATGACTTTTATTGGCAAGGGCATATCGTCATATTGAAGAAAGTTCATTTATGGGTCGTTTGCAAAAAAAGTATGCATAATTGACAGCTTTTTAAATTTAACGGATACCCAATTAACATGACATTAAAAAAAAACCTTACTTTCAGTCAGGTTTGTAACGACAATACAACCACAATATTTCAATAAGAAACTCGGTTTGTGTGTTAATTTTATAAAACTAAATGTGTAATCTAGTTAGATTACAAAGTACACAATACACAATCATCAAAAGTAATTCATCATCAGCCTATGATAGTCCAATGCTGGACGTAGGCCTCTCCTATTAACTATGCGTATAGACGCATTGAGAGGTAAATGCCATAATAGCTACGCTGGGCAAGCGGATTGGCGATCGCAGTAATGTGTCCACTATGATGACGCTGCTGCCCATCATCAATCTTTTATCAAACAATGGTCAGTGACACTTCAACCCCTTAGTCAACTCTTACGACACCTGCAGGAGGAGTTGGGGTGATGACAAATGTATTCTTAATGCCGTCACAATACGGCCCTATTATACTACATATATTATAATACCGTAATACTACCCAACTATAGTCCAAAAGCTCCCAACTATGGTCCAAAACTAAGTAAAATATCTTCGATTTAGTGTTATTTTATTACCATATTATTGACGCAGTTGTTACACAAAGTCTCATCATTAATGTCATCGTCTTTGTGTAACAATAAAAAACTTAGATAAAAACAAAATAAAAGATTTCCATTGATGCTTAATTACGAGTTGAACTTATGGACCATAGTTGTATGGTTTTACGTTAGTTGATATGATCTGGTCACCGCATACGATTTGACCCACAAACAAGCCACTGCTTCGCTGTTTGAGCAACTGGTCCACATCAGTGCCGGCCGACCGCCTCGCTATAGTGCTTATTACAGATTACCGGTCTATTTTGTAATTAATGCTTTGTGGGTTCCGTTTTTGCGCAGCTAATATGCTAAAAATATTTTTCATCACACTTGCTGTCTAAGCGCGCCATTGCTTGCATGCGTAGCTGAAGTAATAGAAAAATGAAATTCCCTAGGGAGTAATAGAAATGTCAGTACGTCATTTAATAATATTTTGTCTTAAAACTTATTTTTTTGTCAGCAAGTGTGATGAAAAATATTGTATGCATCACGGTCGGTAAGCGGAATACGAACTCGAGTCATTAAAAGCCCTCCGCCTACGGCGTCGGGCGTCTTCTAACACTCTCGTTAGTAATTCCGTACTTACCTCCCTTGATGCACTTGCACAATGTGCTATTTTTCTACCCGTCGACTTACAGTCGACGGGTAGAAAAATAGCACATTGTTCGAACATTACAATGTTCGAATTACGATTACGTAATACAAACTTATAATAATCATATACATTTACGTCGAGTTCGCAACTCAACTATAATTAACTCATAAGCCAACGCTGTAGGCACCTGAAATAAATTTGACCAATCACGTGCCAGTAAAAAACACATCAACGGGCTGCCACCTCAGCATCTACACTTCGTTTCAGCGTATTTATTTTATTCTTTATATTTGTTTACTTATTTTTATTGTCTCGTAGAAAAAGTATTATACACAATAATGGTGAAGTAATCAAGCTTTTCAATCTCGTACCTTACTTAGGCCACTCAGCAAGATTCGTGGCCTAAATACGGTACGCAAATTAAAAGCTATTATAATATTTAAAACACGATTGTGTAAAATACTATTTTCATAACTGTAAATATGTCGCAGCCAATTTTTTCGAGAGGTACCTATATAGGGTGATCATGAGTAGATATAATACCCTATCCAGGATTAGGGGATGCGGATGGGGGAGGCCTATGTCCAGCAGTGGACGTCAATTGGCTGATGATGATGATGATGATGATCCAGGATTTGATCCAGGGACCTAAGTTACGTGCACTCGACAGGGCTACAAACGCCGTTAACAATTTAATAATAAATTCCGGGAAAACCCGTACAGGCTAAATAATATTTGAGTTGCGTGCGTTAATAACATGCCGGAGGTCATCGATGCCACTTTCTCGATTTCACCACTACCGACTATCCTACCACTAGTTTGCCTACCATTGTGTGTCATTTCTAAACACTGAACTCAGCATTAACGCTAGACTTTGTCCATGAATTGTACACTTTTGTATATTTATTAGTTCACGGGTACCTAACAACCTATACTAAGTATGTCGTGCATAGTTCGTGTTGTATTATCAAAGCGCGATTGGAATGGGATTCGAAAGTACTGTTGACACAACAGTGTATAAGTAGTTCTAGGACATAAGTAATCATAATTATATTCATATATTCATAGTTAAGGTGCAGTTTATAGATGGAATCACTCATTACATCTATAAATTAAACAGCTCTTTCCATGGTAAATTTTATGTCATCTGTTGTGACAATAGTACTTGCGAATACCTTTCTGATTCCGGTTTGATAATATATGTAGGTATTGGATTTATATGTTTTTCTTTTAGTATTTATTCTTCCCTCTTTTTTGTGCGTGGCATCACTAAATGGGCTACGAAAGACCTGCGATGATTCAGGCTAGCACTACGCTGAGTTGTGTCCATTTCGTGATGAACTTATCTCTGTTAATTATTTCATACTGTCGTGTCTTGTGTGTCATGAATAAATGTTTATTATTATTACGAATGCGACTACGTTGAAACCTAAAACCGCATTTTAGTTGTTCCATTCCGTTTGTGTCGGTCCCGTTTTAACTGTTCAACGTGTTACGCGTCCTTTCGCACTAGTAAACTTGTTAGAAATGTAAATGGCATAGATGACAAATGATAATTACCTATGTACTCTCATTATGCTAAAATATGATTCGATCTTACTGTGATCAACCAAAATATACTTAGTAATGTCAACTAGCCGAAGGCCTATTGGGTAAGACTTTCTACAGGCCTTACTTTTGGACTTAGCTCTGTAGTAGGGTCAAAATTCTTTTCGTTGTCTTATTTTGAGTCCCTAAAAAACGTGACGCAGTGGTGATTTTTGTGATGAGATGATGTTTTGTTTTCAATTTGTCATGTATGGATTGAAATCTAACGCGAAAAATAAACACAAGTGCACCGGATTTTTTTTACATACTGAGTTGAAACACTTGAAACAGCCACTAAAAGCGTGACAGAGTAGTATGAAACAAGACAACGAAAATAATTTTGTCCCAGTAATCAGAGATCGGACAAATCGTTGCTTATCATGAACAACTCTGTAATCCAAAATAATGCGCTCCTGCTATTGAAATTCTAGAGCTTCATTGTTAGAATTCAAATTACGACAAGGTAGGTAGTGTCTTGAGATGCAGCGTTGTACATGATAAGCAACGATTTGTCCGATCTCTGATTACTGGGACAAAATTATTTTCGTTGTCTTGTTTCATACCACTCTGTCACGCTTTTAGTGGCTGTACATGATATGTACATGACTTCAAAGTCGATTGACTGAATAATTAAACGAATATTTTTACGAAATTTGATTTCGAAGCTTTTATGTGACTATTTACAAAGATTATCTTGTCTTCGTCTCTTAGATTTAAAAAGACTTTATTGACTAATGTAGTTGTGTCCAGCAACTTGCAAACCTACTCGCACCAGTATTTTAGCGTTGAAAAGAGGGTAAAAAGAAAAAAACTTTTCGTTACCCACCCTCAACGCTACCCTATATAATGCTTGACAGCCGCTCCATACCTCATTATTGTCTGTGCGCGCGCGACATTCGCACTAGTATCTACAAATTAGTTCCTACCAGTAAAATTAAATATTTGATTATCCATTTTCATCTACATCCTAAACGTTAAACGTATCTGCATACAATGCCTAAACGCAAAAGAGACGAAACGGAAGAAGAAAAATGGCGTCGAAGAATAAGAAAATATGAAGCCAGGTTGAATGAAAAACAGAACAGAAATGTTCACCGTCGTGGTCATTCGAGTGACGTAGAACAGGCTTCATTCGAAAGTAAGTACAGGAAATGCCATTATTTATAATGTTCTGCTACGAGTCAATACGTGATATTGGCCAATAGCCCTTTTATGCTCAGAGTTAATACGAGATATTAACCCGTAGCTATTTTTCTTCACTGCATTTGTAGTGGAAAGTACAAATTTTTTATTTGTAAATCAAAAGTACAGCGGTATGTGTGCTCTAACTTTGAGAATTACCCTCAAAAAAAAAAAATATATATATATATATATATAATTATATAGAACAAACACACGCTTACGTTTTGTGATTACTTACGTGTCTAATCACGTCTATTTTGGCTTATTTCAGGTCCGTTAGAATACGAAGCACCTTACGAGCGTACAGGTTCCGTCTCTCAGTACAATGAGTACATTTACGACGATTCAATTGAAATTGAAGATAAACTGGAAACAGATTCAGCTATATTAGCTGATCCAGCTAGTCACGTGCTCCAATGTACCGCAGAAGTCCATGCCGAAGCAGAAACTTCGGCGCATGGAAATGCAGACGTGCAAAAAGATTTAGCTCCAACTGAGACTAAACCCAATGATGAGACCCCCGTCGACGCCCAGGATTTCGATCCGGACTTATTACGGGCCTTAGGCAAATGTGAAGCCGATACTGTCGAGTGGGGCGATAGCATACACGAGGATATTGCGAAGCATTTCCAGCATACTCTTCTGAACGGGCTCAAAAAAGAAGTCAAAGAAGAATTGCATAAAAAGTATCTATTTCCAAAAAATGTTCCTTTTTCAAAACCTCCAACTCTAAATCCGGAAGTCGCCGCCATGCTGACTGAGGCGTCCAGAAACAGAGATAAGCGAATTCTTATTAAACAGGAGCAAATTGGAAAAGCCCTTTCGGGTCTAGGCAAGGCTATGACAACTCTTTTGAAAAAGGATCCTAATATAGCCGACATTATACGTACGTTAAGTGACGTCGGAAAACTAGTTGCCGACGCTCATTTCGCCGAAACCGAGACTCGTCGTTCCGTCGTGATTCCGCTGGTCGAGAAATCGCTCATCGATCCGTTCAAAGATCGAAAAAGGGATAGCTTTTTATTTGGTGAAAAGCTTGGCGATTTGGTTAAAAGCTCCCGCGGTATCAAGAAAACTGGGCAGTTAATTCAAGCAATACCTACAGCACCTGCCTCAGGCTCCGGTTTAAACTGGAGGCCCCCACCGTCACGGCAACGCCTGCAGCGCGGCGGCCAGCAGCCGTATTACAGTCGCGGCGGTGGGCACCGAGGCAATCATTATTACCAGCCCAGGCGTCGAGGTCATCCAGCCCAGAGGACGGCATCTCGGCGGCAGACTCAGCCTCCGCCGCCGCCCCCGCCGTCGAAGCGACAAGCGTCGCAGACAGCGCGCCCGTCAGCCAACCAGCCGGACACATAGATCCACAGGTACATGCTGGACGATTACAGTTTTTTTCAAATGCGTGGGAGTCAATAACTAGTGATAAATTTATTCTCAATACAATAAGAGGTTATAAAATTCCCTTTATTACAATACCTAATCAAGACCCCAAAAATTACCCTACAAAGTCTTTTTCCATTTCTGAAGCAATTTTAATTGAAAAAGAGCTGTTACATTTAACTGAAATTAATGCAATCAAAAAATGTCAACCTGAAACAGGTCAGTTTCTTTCTGATATCTTCTTTGTTCCCAAAAGTGATGGAGGTATTAGGTTCATATTAAACCTTAAAAAATTAAATAGATACGTCCACACTGAACATTTCAAAATGGAAGATATCAGAACAGCGACAAAACTTCTTACTGAAGGGTGTTATATGATTAATATTGACTTGAAAGAAGCATATTTATTATTGCCTATTCACCAGTCTCACAGGAAATATTTGCGTTTTCGTTTTAAAAATAATATATACGAATTTATGGCTCTCCCTTTTGGACTAAGCTGCGCACCGTATATTTTTACAAAAATATTGCAACCGGTGGCTTCACACTTAAGATCGCTAGGTTTCCAGTCTGTCCGATATCTTGATGATATACTTTGTCTAGGACATACTAAAGAAGACTGTTCAAAAAATGCCACTTATACAATAGAATGCCTAGAGAAGTTAGGGTTCGTTATTAACTACACTAAAAGTAATTTAATTCCACTACAAGAAACTATATATTTGGGTTTCGTTTTAGATTCTAGAAAAATGTGTTTAAAATTACCCCATAAGAAACGTAACAATATTTTAGAACGGATACGTAAAATAACGAGTTTAAAAAATATTCGTATACGTGATTTTGCAAGTTTTCTAGGCACACTTACAGCTGCATGCCCGGCAGTCACGTACGGCTGGGTGTACACTAAGTCGATGGAAAGGGCAAAATATCTAGCCTTGCTTAAATCTAACGATGATTACGACAAGTTCATGGCAGTTCCAGATAGCGTACGTGATGACTTACGTTGGTGGCAGGATAACATTTTGACGGCGGCTAACCCTATTCAAAGGTATAATTATACACAAGAGATTTTTACCGATGCATCAACCACCGGATGGGGTGCTGCCTCGAATGGTGAAAAAACCGGGGGCCACTGGACTGACGTAGAACGTAAAAATCATATTAACTATCTGGAACTGTTAGCAGTCTACTTCGGTTTAAAATCATTTGCTAATGATAAGATTAATTGTAATATACTGCTTCGTGTGGACAATACCACCGCCATATCGTATATCAATAGAATGGGTGGCGTGCAATATCCACACCTTCATTATGTAGCCAAATTGATATGGAGGTGGTGTGAGGAAAGAAAGATCTTTATTTTTGCTTCCTACATTAAGTCTTCTTTAAATGTCGAAGCAGATGGCGAATCTCGAAAGATTAATATTGACGGTGAATGGCAATTACAAAACAAAGCTTTTTTCAAGGTCATTAAGAAGTTTGGTCAACCTGACATTGATTTATTTGCATCTCGTATAAATGCTAAATGTCCTAAATATATATCGTGGAAAAAAGACCCATACGCGTATAATATTGACGCATTTACTATTAGTTGGAAACCTTTTTTCTTCTACGCATTTCCACCGTTTGCGCTTATTTTAAAAACACTAAATAAAATTGTTGTTGATAATGCGACTGGCATAGTTATCGTGCCTTACTGGCCATCTCAACCCTGGTATCCCCTTTTTAGAACATTAAGTATGGGTGAGGTTATATTTTTCCCACCAAGTAAAGATCTCCTTTCGTCTGCTTTCAGATTAACCCACCCGCTGCACCGGCACCTTACCCTGGCAGCGAGCGTGTTATCAGGGAAAGTTTTATCAAAAGGGGGATACCAGAGTCTGCTTTGAATGTCACACTTTCTTCTATAACGCAAAGTACTAAATCGCAGTATTCGTCTAGTCTTAAACTCTGGTGGCAATATTGTGAAGATAATAAGGTTGATTTTTTTGATGTAAATGTATCATCGTTGTTAGATTTCCTGTCCAAGTGTTTTCAAAACGGATCATGCTATGGTACTTTAAGTAATCATAGATCCGCTATTTCGTTGATCTCGTCTAATCATATAAGTCAAAATGAAAATGTTAAAAGGTTTTTTCGAGGGGTTTTTAAATTAAAACCATCTTTTCCACGTTACAATGTAACATGGAATCCTAGTACGGTGTTAGATTATTTGGATTCTTTAGATAATGATACAATTAATTTAGTAATGTTAAGTAAAAAACTGGTTATGCTTCTGGCTTTAGCTACTGCTCAAAGGATTCAAACTTTGTCTTTGATCAGAATTCCTAACATTATATTTCACAATGATAAGATTGTTATAATAATAACTGATTTAATTAAAACTTCTGGAATTGGGAGAGCACAACCAGTGATAGAGCTACCATTCTTTAATCAAAGGTCAGGTATATGCCCAGCTGCTACGTTACAAAAATATATCGCAAGTACTGCAGCCCATAGGTCTGCAGAAGATGATAAACTTATTCTTACTTATAAGAAACCTTACAGACCTGCTTCATCACAAACTGTTGGGCGTTGGATTAAGCAGGTCCTTCAGGAGAGTGGTATTGATACTAATATTTTTGGCGCTCATTCGACGCGCCATGCCACCACCTCTGCTGCCTCACGGGCTGGCATTAGCATTGAGGTGATTAGAAAAGCAGCTGGCTGGTCTAACCAATCAGCGATCTTTGCTAATTTCTATAATAGACCAGTCATTAATCATTTTTAATGAATGTTCATATTTATTTTTTGTGTTTTAAAATTGAAATAAAACATGTATTTTTTTTTGTTTGTACTTGTTTGTTTTCATTACTTACCCATGATTCTTCAGCATTGATTTTAACTTCTCTGAACATCTACATTAGTCAATAAAGTCTTTTTAAATCTAAGAGACGAAGACAAGATAATTGAATGATCAAACGAACTTACCATAAGTGAAGTTCGATCATAATTATCTTGTCTTCGTCGAAGAGATTTAAAAACCCTCCCTCCCTTTCTAGAAAACCCCGAAAAGGAAAAATCAATGCTTTCTGCTTATACTCTGAAAATAATGAGGTATGGAGCGGCTGTCAAGCATTATATAGGGTAGCGTTGAGGGTGGGTAACGAAAAGTTTTTTTCTTTTTACCCTCTTTTCAACGCTAAAATACTGGTGCGAGTAGGTTTGCAAGTTGCTGGACACAACTACATTAGTCAATAAAGTCTTTTTAAATCTCTTCGACGAAGACAAGATAATTATGATCGAACTTCACTTATGGTAAGTTCGTTTGATCATTCAATTTTCATAGCTACCGATGTCAAATAGATAATTTTCTGAAAATTATTAATTATTCAATCAAATTTGGAGTCATGTCCATACTATTGCGAACAATGACGCACATTTGTCCGATCTCTGGTAGTAAGTACCTTATAGTATATATATAGTAGATACTACCTACTATGGATATACTTAGGTACTAAAGGATAAGAACATATGAAGGGTCCACGGAAAAAACATATCCAGTGCTTAGAAAAATCAAATCAAATTCGCACCTTATTCTGTTAAAAGTGAGGTGGTTTTTCCTTCTGTAATTTGAATTGACTAGACATGTTCTTTCCGTGGATCCTTCATATTATTTACGCGGTTTTGGCTTATTTCATCATTAACAACTTACCTAAGTAGGTATAAAAACTATTAATGATTAATTATTTGCGTGCTTAAGTTGATTACTTAATTTTGTATTCACGCGGAAACCGCAAAATGATACCAGAAATTTGACAAGGAAATATGCATGCTTACCTGGCTGTACTAGGAAGTACCTTGTTGCATATTAGCATGTTGCACCTTGAACATCCGACATTAAATAATGTTGCAGGATTAGTCATTCTACCGCTTTTTCATGTTTTAAAAAACAAAAAATAGAATAATATAGGTACACTCACGGTTAAATTGTACGGGTTAGGGTGCTTAGAGAAGTTGCCAATCGCAAAGGCTTAATCGTCAATCGTAAACGAAAGGCAGCTAACTGTCTTTGTCGCACTAATATAAAAGAGTGACAGAGAGGGAAAACTACGATACGCTACTAAGCGTTAGCGATTGGCAACTTGGCTAAGCATCCTGGAGTACCGATGTGTGGCTGTGTGCCACGATGGTTGTATGTTCGTTGCACCGTCATTTGGAAGACGATAATCGCATGCGTGTGACGCAGCGTAGCGCTGCGATTAACGCAGAAGCCTGCGCTTTGGTCACGAATGGTCAGAGCAGTGTTGGCAACAAGTCACCGGTACTTTCACCGTCGCGCGGGCGACATACCGCGTGTGAAACCGAGAGAGAGCGCATAGCGTCCACTGAAGTACTTGTACGAGCGGTAATGTACTGTCAAGTGCGAAAACTAACCTGGAACGAACAAATAAAACATGGAAGCCGCACGCCATGTTAAATTGCCTTTTAAAAATGGTCCTGAATTTTAGTTGACAAGTGTCACCCCCTCTTCAATGCATCACGGTAATGAATTTGAATGTCAACCTATAAAAACTTAAACCGCCATTTAAAAATAGTTGTCATTGGTCCATCAAAGTTTTGATTGGCTATATTCTACAAACATTTGTCAAAGATGTTGCGCCGAAATATGCGCGGTGTTGAGAAAAGCGCTATGTCCAGCCCATTTGGGCACAACTGAACAATTGATTTTGGGGGCATTTTTGAGCTGGCGTTAGACGTCCATGTTATATATGGTCGCAGACCTGGATGCTTAGATTGCTTAGCCAAGTTGCCAATCGCTAACGCTTGGTAACGTATCGTAGTTTTCCTTCTCTGTCACTCTTTCGTATTAGTGCGACAAAGACAGGTAGCTGCCTCTCGTTTATGACTGACGATTAAGCGCTAGCGATTGGCAACTTGTCTAAGCACCCTGGAGCCTGGGGGTTATCATGATCTCATAAACGCGATTCCTTTTAGGTTCTGCTTATCAGTTTTTGACAGTTATTATATGGAACTGAAACATCGCGATTCAGATTAGGTCCTAGATTGAGTCGCATTAGTAGGTAGATATCGGTAACCACCCTGGACGCCCGAGCTTCATTGGTTATCATACAAAGTGCTCGGCAAGACGGGGAACATATTTAGATACTAAAATGTCTTGTGGAGTTCGCTAGATTTCTGGCTGATTTCCAAGATACTGGATTTTTTTTCCAAAAAGGTCTTTCATTATAATTCACTAAAAAAATCGTTTTTTATCACGTTGTCGTTGCTAGGTAGTTTAGTTTAATAATTCACTAACTACGTAGTAAGTATACTCGTAGGTACCATAGTCCATATACGTAACAGGTAAACTTTGTCTTTAGCGGGTAATGTTTATGGTGATGAAAAACGGCTATAAAAGTTTGCCGAATTGCTCCCGAGGCGACACAAATGTTTTAATAACATCGTTCTGTCATTTGGTCGTGCTATTACAAACTGGTTTTTTGAGCCAAACAAATGTAGCAATCATATATACATACATCCATCATCAGCCTATGATAGTCCACTGCTGGACGTAGGCCTCTCCTATTAACTATGCGTATACGCATTAGGAGGTAAATGCCCATAATCGCCACGCTGGGCAAGCGGATTGGGGATCGCAGATGTGTCCACTATGATGACGCTGCTGCCCATCATAAAATAAATCTTTTATCACATAATGGTCAGTGACACTTCAATCCCTTAGTCGACTCTTACGAGACCTGCAGAAGGAGTTGGGATGGTGACAAATGTATTCTTACTGCCGTCACCACACGGCCAATGTAGCAATGTAAGTAGGATATATCTTGGTACAACACATAAATCGACTTCACGTTCAAAAATCGACTTAGTCTCACGGTAAGCTCAATTAAGACTTGTGGTGTGGGTTCCAAGCGACGATACAATAATATAAAGGTACATTCAGACCAAAAGAGCATTCGCTATTCTAAATTGTAATCCCCTAGGTACTCTACGAAATTCGATTGTAACGCAAAACGTGATTCGTTGATTGCGTAGAGTGGGGGATAGAATAGCGAATGCTGCTCGTTTGGTCTGAATGCACCTCAATATACTCGTACAGATACGTATACTCGTTTACTCGTAGATTATAGATACTTAATTGATTACATAAAGATTGTGTAAGATGTCCAAAGATATTTATTTATTTATTTATTTATTTATTATTTATTTATAAACAGCCACGACTAAGGAACAAATATTTGTGATAAGATAAATAAATACAAATAACGCCCTCGCCGGGATTCGAACTCGGAACCTCCACAGCTTCGTACATATATATCATCATAAAAATAAAAGGTGATTATTTTTTCACATTTGAGTCAGTTCGATTTCCAGAGAAGGCAAGTATTTTTGTGTTCGTGAGTTAATTATTTTTTAAATGTTATGTAAATGCAGAATTACTAACTTTCAAAAATAATAAAATTTTATTTGTGTAAAATATCATATTAATAATATTATAAGGTACCTTCATGTCTCATAATTTTGAAACCCCCTGTAATTTACCTCACAGAAATATATCATAGTTGTGTGATTTATTACCTAGTTCATGTTTTCCTTTCGATTCGCTAAGTACAGTTTCATCAGCTGATTTACCACCGGATGCTAGGTAACCTCGGCAGTTCAGTGCCCGGAGGCTTTGTGTGGTAATGTGGAAAACTCCACAGGTGCCAGTCATACAAATTATATACCGTGTGTAAATCTAATAAGGGCGACAAATTAAACCAGGCACGGGATTCATTAGTGTAATCGTGGATTACGGTATCTTTTTAATTTACAAGTGTAAATATACAAGTGTAAAATTATGACCCCATAGAATATTTTTCTGGTTAAAGACATTTATTTACTCAAAAGAAATATACATTTCACTTAATGAGTAATTTTATGCAAATACAAAATGATAATTTGTGAGCGATTACAAGTTTTAAGTTATTCGTAACAAAACACAATTAAAAGTTAATACAAACGAAGGTTAAAGACGCACTATTACATATGTTCGCCATTCTTAGGTAATAAGTACACATACATTAGGCTAACAGACAATAAGTAGGTACAATTATAAACTTTGCGGTAGAAAATGAAAATAAAAAAAATAAACAGGTAGAATTGTATTTTGTACTGTCGCGAAGCAGCCCTATCAACGGTCAGTTGCTGCGCTAGAGATAAGACATTGCCATTGCAATCTATTAACCAGGGGCGTATTTAGGTAACGGGAATTAAATTCAAGGTGTGGGTTTTTAGGTGTGAATTTTTTCATATAAAGTGCTGGAAACATGCTGATTACAATTTTTTTTCTTAATGTTTATAGCAAAGATGGAACCGTTTTTCATTCATTTAACATCAGATTGTATTGGAATTTTCCTATTATGTATTCAGAAGCGCGGTAATGTAATGACCTATATTAAGAAACCGGTGCCTGTGCGTGTATCATAATGTTAACATTAACGTACAATGCATCATAATGTTAACATTAAAGTATCGGTGTCAATACATTAATGTTATAACGTCAACTTCTTTTTGTTTTTTTTTCCAATAAATATTTATTGTAGGATATTTTTACACAAATCAGTTTTTGAATGGTTATATTTAGAGGTATTTTACTTAGTGGATATTAATGTAAATAAAGGTAAATTGGCATTCTAAATTTATGATATGGAGGTAGATAAAGCTATGGATGTGACTGTACATAATGTTTCTCAAAACTCATGTTTAATGTCTCTTATTATGCGCTAGCCACATAAATAACTATTAAGATTCTCGGAGCATCAATGTAGGTACTAACATCTGTTAATATTGATGTGTCACTGTCAGTTATGTCATCTGTTTTTGAAATTAGCTGTCAAAGAGCGTTTAACTTGAGTGTGTTGCTCTAAATTGCGCGCCGAATTTTTTCATACCGGTAATTTAGTTGATCTAATTTTAAGTAAAAGATATCTAAATATACTTTTTATATCCTGTTAAGAGCTTGGCCCGTATTAGACTTACACTCTGTAATATACACTCACGGGCAATAAATACGGGTTCAAGTGAATTTTTTCATATAAAGTGCTGGAAACATGCTGATTACAATTTTTTTTCTTAATGTTTATAGCAAAGATGGAACCGTTTTTCATTCATTTAACATCAGATTGTATTGGAATTTTCCTAAATTTTTCGCCCAATCCTAAAAACACGGAACTTTATGGAACGATCAATGTAAAGCGTGTATTGCTTAAAGGTGCGGTTAAACTAAAAGAGCACTCGCTGTTCTAACCTCCCACTCTACGAAATTCGATCGGTATGCAAAACGTGATTGGTTGATTTCTTATAACGGGCGCTAGAACAGCGAATGCTCTTTCGGTCTGCACGCACCTTAAGATCTGAAATCGAATTGGAGATCAAAAATGTTAACAAATGGGATACCAGCACGAAAAAATAATCGTGAGAGGTGGGTAATCTAAAATCATTGAAATACTTTTAAAAAATACGCATTTACAGTCACTGTAGGTACGTAGGTATAGGTTTTAAATATTTTACTAATTTTTAATACCATACCTACATTATTTTTTTAATGATATATTTCTCTAGTTTGAATAAAATGTAGGGTGTTTAATTTATACTACTGGCAATGATAAGAAGTTTTAAACATTTGGTTCGCAGTTATTACAATGTACTGAAAAAAATCAAAACAAGATGGTGCTCCAAATCACTTTTTTTATGAATTCATAAAAACTCCTAAAGCATTACAAAGTACATGGATACAGATTTTAGTATATATTTTTACCTACAAATCAATCATTTTAATTTTTTAATAGAAATGGATTCAATTATAACTATATAAATAAATAAATAAATAAATAAATATCTTGGGACATCTTACACAAATCGACCTAGTCCCACGGTAAGCTCAATTAAGGCTTGTGATGTGGGTACCAGGCGACGATATATGTAATAGATAGATACATACAGATACTTAAATACATAGACAGCCAAGACCAAGGAACAAATATTTGTGATAAATAAATACACAAATAATGCCCTCGCCGGGATTCGAACCCAGAACCTCCAGCTTCGTAGGCAGGGTCACTACCAACTAGGCTACGGAGGCTGACAAATGTAGATGAAGACTGGAATTCGTTCCCCGAATATTCTAAAGATTAAAGTAACACGACATTGGTTTTTAAACATTGATTATGTTGATTATTTACATCATTCTAGTAAATTTTCTAGGTATTATTTTTGTAATCAGGAACCGTGGACACTCAGCCATATGTTTTTTTATAATCATGTCCAAAAATATGTCAATAATTGTGATACTTGTGTATCGAACATACTTTGACTTTCGCGTATCTACACCTAAACATCAAGCATTGTCTTCGGTTTTGCACCTGGAAGGATAGTTTGTAAGTGTGCAAAAATAAATAACCCATCTCAAAATGCGACGTTAATTTATAAAGGTGTTAAAAAATAAAAAGTTTTATACCCCTGGAATGTCACTGTAACATTGACTTTGTAATGTCATGTCATTGTCATAGATTGTTTACATTTTTGATCTCGAATTCCATTTCAGAGCTTAGTTGTCAAACACTGCGAGTGGCTTGCTATCTGTCATTGTCAAACACGTATTAACAATACATTTTGAAGTAGTGCTAGTAGTGCTTTTCAGTCAATTTTTTTTACAAAGTTTGTTCGATAATTTTAAATAGGTAGTCAGTTCTGAAATAAAACATACCCAGGATTTGATTAACAAGCTGTATCCCATTGTTTAGGTTCAATAGAAGCACAGATGTTATATATACCATAGATCAAGCAAACGTATCTACTTAGCGTGTCAAATGAGCTCAGTGAAATCCACTGAGTTGTCCGTCTTTTATCGCAGCTTGTAGCTTTCGGGTGTCAAATTTTGTAAGTTGAAGTGAACAAAAACATTAATAATGCCTCCTTAAGTAATATTAATTGCAACAACACAAAAAAATATGAATACTCAAGGGCCTGAGACATATTTAAAATCATAGGCAAGTAACAACTTCAGTACAAAATCTGACACGCCGGCCGCCATACAAATGAATGAACTTGTTTCTTCTATCCAAATCTAATTCTGTGAATAGAAGCCTTTATGATGGTAAAACACTGTATAACTCAGTAGATAGAACTTAGGCCCCACCCCCGGCGCCCTGTGCGACCCCAGTTTATTCTCATTACGTAGTTCTAGCCTCATCTATAATGGAGCCGCCTAGGGCTTATCCGACGCATGGCTAAGCCCAGACTAGCCTAGATACGTTCTGTCATTTTATCGGATTAACTCTATTCATGTTATAAATTGAAAGTTTTCATGTGTTTGCGTCTTTATGATCTAAATAATTGAAAATAGTAATAGGTGTGAGTAGAAATTTTATAATTAAAACATTTGCGATTTTGATATGACCGACCAGGACCGGGATATTTACAATTTAATTACTATTATAGGTAGTTTCATTAGAGTTGAGGTGAATGATAACACACGCGTGTAAATTAAGTACTAATTGCAAAAAAAATAGTGAATGAATGAATGACTTAAAGTACCGTGACTTGCTTCAAAATATTGAAGCAAATCCGTTAAACAAACTTTTTGGTCAATCTTACAGTTGCTATTAGATTTGCTGTCAGTACGAGAAAACAACACTAATCTCAAATTCCCCTTGTGTTTACATGATATGTTGATGTGTGCGTGACCTCAACTCTCGTGGAACTACCTATAATACTATTATCAAATTGTGTGTCCATAATCATACTATCGCTCAAAAGAAGAAGGTACCTACTTATTTATTTTATTTGCTTACGAGTGGGACATTAAGAAAATAATCTTTCATTATTTCGGAACGCAGTTCAAGAATAGGTGAAAACGTCGTAATATCATCGGGATAAGCAATACCGCGTAACTAGCACTCGTAAATACTACGTAACTACACAATATATTCTAATAATTATGGATTTTACATTCGTTGGTGGAATATCTTATCTTAGCTAATTAGTTAGATACGCGGCATAGGGGTCAAAATTCTTTTTGTTGTCTTATTTCGTGTCCCTAAAAAACGTGACGGAGTTGTGACTTTTGTATGAGATGATGTTTTGTTTTCAATTTCCCATGTATGAGTTGAAATCTAGCGTGAAAAAGAAATACAACTGCATCGGATTTTTTTGTTATATACCGAGTCGAAAATGCAACCAAAAACGTGACCGAGTCGTATGAAACAAGACAACGAAAAGAATTTTGACCCATAAACCAATGACAGTTACGCGGTTTTGGCTTATTTGTAGATACATTATCCGAGTTACGCGGTATTGCACTATCCCTGACGATATTACAATTTTATGCCTTAAGTAATTAATAGAAAAAGAAACATCGTCTGATGTCCTCCAGCTCGATGGGTCGACGATATTATTAAATCTGTGGGTCGCTTCTGGGCAGATATTATATTGTGCTTCTGGGTAAGGTGCGGTTAAACTAAAAGAGCATTCGCTGTTCTAACCTCCCACTCTACGAAATTCGATCGGTACACAAAACGTGATTGGTTGATTTCGTAGAACGGGCGCTAGAACAGCCAGAATTCTTCATAAAGGTGCGTCTAAACCAGAAGAGCATTCGCTGTTCTAGCGCCCGTTCTACGAAATCAACCAATCACGTTTTGTGTACCGATCGAATTTCGTAGAGTGGGAGGTTAGAACAGCGAATGCTCTTTTAGTTTGAACGCACCTTGAGATTGGCACAAGCACGGGACTGACGGGACGAATGGCGTACGCGAAGAGAGGCCTTTGCTCAGCAGCGGGTGCTCACGGGCTTTTTATGATGATGAAGTAAATAATTCTTACTTAAATTAACGTGTGTATACAGAGGCATAAAACGCGAATAGTCAGATTATGTAGGTAAAGTCCATTTCAAATACGAAGGCCCTATTCCACTTAACAAGTCATTATGCGTCAACAATAGGATCAGTGATAACAAAAGATACCTGCCCAGACCCTTTTGTGGCGTGATTTTTTTTGCATACATCGGTGTATGACACGTGTCAATTTGTAGTGGACTAATTAAATGACAAAATTATCGAGTGGTATCGGGGCTTCGTATTTGAAATGGACTACATACACTAACTAACATAAACCATTTGTTCAGCGGCGGATTTGGCAGCCTACTTTACCCTTTATTACTTTACACACGCTATTGTATTAACGTGAGTGCGTCTGATAATATGTAAACGGTTTAGAACTTATGGCCGAGGCATAAGGAATAATATCGTTTACATAATTTATAGAGCCGATCGTACTCGTACCTAGGTGTATGTACCTAGTACCTACTCATAATACAATATGGCTTTTCCTAAATATTTAGAAACTTCCGATTCGTCCTCTTGTGTCCTTGAGCCCATCATAACCAAGAAATACATGGCGCCCCATGACTATGGGACATGAAGGGAAAATACCTTAAATATTCTAAAAATGATATTTTGCTGAAACAAGACTTTATGTTTTTTTAAGGCAAATAAAACCTCACGTCAAAGTTTTTTTTTTAATTACTTGCTTCTCCCGGAAATCGAACCAATTATAATTTTTTTTTCGAATTTTATTCCAAACATTTTTGGTTGCCTATACTTTTAGTTTTAGATACTATGTTTGTTAAGAAATATTGTTATTTTTTATCCGTTCTTTCGAATGAAATCATAAAAATACGAAAAATAAAAATGTTTCGTATTAAAGTAGATTTGATGCCTAGAAAAAGCTAGATTGTTTTGGAAAATTTTTGAATGCAGTATTATTTGATTTTCAAAAAAAAATAAAGTCTTCTGTCAGTGAAATATCCTTTCTACTATATATAAGGTACTTTCCCTTCATGCCCCATAATCTTGGGACAACCTGTACATATAGGCACCATACCTGGCAGAAAAGTAGGAGCTTGTAAATGAACTGATATAAGTACCTACTTGTCTTCCAGTATACCAGTGATGATGAAGATATTTTTGTATCAGTCGTTACCTGCGAACAAAATAATATAATTTAATACAATGCATTCGCTACATGTTTGTTTCTTTATGATTATTTAATATTATGTTATGACGCATGGAGACCTTATACATCTCTGAAACATTTAGTGAAATGTATCCGTTTGTTTTCTTTTTACTCTGACAACTAGAGACCTTTACATCTCTAGCAGTATAATAATGCTAATTTTAACGCTTAACTAAAAACAATTGTATGCCCTTTTACATATATCTTTACATCTATACATTTCTCAAAATTCATTAAATTTATACAATTGTTCTGACTATTAGAGACTTCATCTCTAGTTAATGTAGGTACTATATCTGTTTTTATTTAATTAATGCATGTTAGCTGTAAGATGTTATAAAACTATTATTTGAAAGAAGAAAGTCCCGCTGAGTTTCTTGTCGGATTCTTCTCAGGCAGTGGTGTAGGGTTAGAACCGGAGGTAGTTTTTTTCTCTCATTCGCTATTTAGTTTAACGATTCAAAAGCGCTCGTTGCTGGGCCTAATTGAATAAAGAATATTTTGACTTTGACTTTGACTTCATTTCTAGCATTTATGACAGGTGAAGTTTTACTACAGAAAACCCTAATTCAAATTATTTGAATAAACCAAAAATCAGTAATCGCTAAAACTATCAATTGAGATGAAATTCTGTATGCTGTATTGAGTATATGAGAGGGTAAATAATAGAGCTCATCCCCAAAATCATCCCTTAAGCGGGGTAAAACTTAAAAGGGGAGCTCAGTATGTTATTGGGAGAATATCTAAGTAAGTAGGTATACAGGGTTCTCGCGAGGACCCGCAAGATTTTAATGCTGAATTCCTGAGCATATTTAGAGTATTTAATGTTACATAAAATTTCCAGGATTCGGCTTGGTTCCAGAGATAATTAACCTGTTTTCGAAAAAAGTTTTTCGACGTAACTCGTCATAAAACTTCTTTTTGATTATAATGCTACCACAATGTGTTCTAATATTACCACACCTTTTGCCTGACAATCAAAAAATAAGAATAGACTTGACGAAAAAAACCTGTCCCTAAAAAAACATTTACAATATTAATTTTAACAAATTGTTGTTATGATAAAAAGAATTGGAAATGTTAAAAAGTATTCAAAAAGCCTAATTTTTATTTTTTTTGTGGAATTTGACATTATGTCTCATAATATTTTTTGTTTATTTTGATGTCTAGAATGCATAGTTAAAATCTTGCGGTTTCCTCGCGAGCACCCTGTAGATAAAAAAAAATCACTATCCTTTTCTCCAGGCATATAAAAGAAAAGGACAGCAGCTACAGCTAGAATTGCTAGATTTTGTTTTGAGATATTATGTATATCAATATGTCGATTTAAAGGGTGAAAAATTAAAGTATAGAAAAAATTCAGTATTTAAAGGGCAATAGGAGATATTTTAAAGGCAAACGGGTCTTAATCGCGTAAACTTACGTTAAATTATATCCTGACTGAAATTATAACGTTACGGGCATGACGTTACACCCGTGGTCGCAGGCAGACAGTCTGTAGGTACTGTTGCTGCCAAAGCTGGTTTGACAGACAGCAAAATAAGTTTCAATTTAATTTGGCATGCACCAAAGCCCCATTTGGCACTGAAACTTAGTCCCGAAGCCGAAGGTTATCGAGTGGCCCACAACATGACAGATTTATTATAGTGACACATCGTCTAACCCTAAAGATAAAAATAGTACATTGCGCATCTAGGGAGGTAAGTAAAGTACGGTATAAGAACTAATGAGGAGTAGACGTAGAACAGATCTAGTTAGCCAATGTTCCTGTATTTATAAATGAACTACACCGTTCTTCAATTGAAAGTAAAAAAAAGTAAACAAATATGGCTGACTTTCCTTAGCATTTGACGGCTTTGACACATAATTTTTAGTCAATAGTGTACGAGATTAGAGTACGAGTAACGGATTATTAGAGTATTAAAGTATTAGTATTATTATCTGCCTTGCCACCAGTTGCTTTCACTTTCTGCACATACTCTACTTTGTCCTTATCCTGCTTCTGATCGGTAAAAACACAGAAAAATATATTTTACTTTCTGCTTTCATGCATGTAAACAATAAAAGACATTGCCAATTGGCTTAGTTTTCTAAAATGCTCGTAAAAAGTCCATATAACAGCCTTAATAAGTTACGATCACGTATAAATCAAAAGCCATAAACAACCATCACACCACCTGAGACTAATAAAATCTGTAATTTGCAGAAATTGTGTACCTTGTAATTTTTTACCCGATCATATCGTGTTTTACTCAAGCATACTGTTATGAAACAAAAACAGTATGTCTCAAAAATTTGAATGTATACTAAGATTTCTCAAGCTATATAAGGAGAGGGCCATGCTTAGAGTTTATACCTATACGGGATCGAATCAGATATGAGAAGACCCGTAGACGAACTAAAGGTGGGTCCACGCTAGGCGAGCCGAGCATGAGCTGAACACAATTCGTCTAAAGTGGACCGACTTACGAGCCTCCAACGAGTGCGCCCCAAACGTTTCGCAGTTGTCGGTTTTTTGACGAACACAAAGGGATTCCCTTCATTTGAGGAAAGTGCTCGTTGTAGGTTCGTAGTACGTCCACGCTTGACACCACGAACGACGAACCGAAAACGGCTTTGTTCGTGTTCGGCTCGTGCACGGCTCGCCTACCGTGGACCACCTTAAAGTCACCGACATAGCTCTCCGGATTAGCAAGCTTATGGTCAGGCCACATTGCACTCTAAGGAGTTGAGATGGGGTCAAAAAGTAACCGAGTGGATAACATGGCTTGGGGAACAGCTCCAACCACCCACAAATTTGGAGACGGCCTTATGAAAAATCGCTGCGAGACGCTGAATGCAGGTTGCTTATAATCGGCTTATATGGAGGTCAAAGGGGACTCCCCCTTTCAGTCCCCCTCATGTTCAGGAGTGTACGTCTTATGGCTGATATGATGATGACGATGAACGGATATGTATTTGTGTATGTAAAATGTATAATTAAGTATGTATTCACCATGTATTCCACTTTTTTGTTTTGCTCGATGCATTTTGCTGGTGAATTAATGGCTAGCTGCGTTGTGCGAACATTCAACAACATTCAGTGTTTGCAGTTAGCAGGGTAAGTGTGCAGAGACTGCAGAGTATTCACTAATCCATATTATTATTATTTAAATAACTTAAATAAGTTTTACCTACGGATGTTTATATTTTTTATCTAAGATCTATAATATCTCTATCCCCTAGCTTTGTGTAGGTATTATTTTTTTATTTTTACTGTAGTTTTCGTGTAGGTATACTGTTTTTTATTCTACTACATATTAATACTACATACTACATTAGCCATAAAACCTACATTGGCGTGTAGTATACCTATTTTAAATTCAATTACTTCTTCGTTCTATCACTATAATATAAAACAAACTCCGAAAATGACAGCTGTGACCACAATCTTAGGGTTCCGTAGTAAACAAGGAACCCTTATAGTTTCGCCATGTCCGTCTGTCCGCAGCATACCTAGCTCAGTGGCCGTTAGTACTAGAAATCTGCAATTTGGTACCGGTATACATATTAATCGTGGCAACAAAGGGGTACAATAAAAACTAGAAATACATTTTTTTTCGGATACCTCCAAAACTGATGAAATCGGGATGATTTGTTTTTTACTGCGCACAGTTGTAAATACATAGTTCCGTTATTAGGTCGATAAAGAGTGTGCGAAATGATTTGGCCATCGGAATTAAGTGCCTCCGGATCTATTTGAAAGATTTCATAGAAACTTCAGTACATTTTGTACTGACCACAGTTGACATTTATGTTTTTACTTTTTGCTGCAACATGAGCTATGTTTGAGTCTATTGGTTAACATGGAATAGCTTTTCTAAAGTTACGGAGCCAAAAGAGACGAAAAAGATGTTGAAAAAAAATTTTTTTTTAAAGGCCCATTTACTTTAGGAAAATTTCTACTCAAATCCGGAGGCAGCTAAGCTTAAATTAAAAATAAGAGTGATAATCAAACATCAAATGGCGCCGTATTGTATCGATTTTTTTGAAAAATGACCCATCCTAATGTTTAGTCCTGCTCCAAGACCCAAATGTCACTGTATGCAATATTATACTCTATGAATACACAATCTTGTCTGAACCTGGTGCATTTACCCTAATCTAACGGCCCGGTGCACCGCGATGAGGTACTGTTATATGCGCCATGTTCCGCTTTATTTCGCCCAACTTCGCCCATATGTATGCTAATGTTTAGACTATTGGGGATCTCTTAGCATTCGGAGAGTTTGGTGAGTTCGGAAAGTTATAGATAGCTTGGTGTTTGTAGTTCGTATTCAGAGAGGAGCAATATTACTTAATAAACTTAGCTGTAAAATTCCCCACCCGAAAGATTTTAATTTTGTTTCTCTGCTCTAGTACTTTAATCTGTCAATTAAAGAGACATCATAGATTAAAATCTTAACATATTCATCGGAATAAACCAAACATGTGGGAACAAAGGACTTTCTAACTGCGATCAAAAAATATTTTATCAATTTTTTCTCGTGTAAAGGTGAAGATATTAAATAAATTAAATAAGGAACCTTTTCGTTACCACGTCAAATATAAAAGCAGTCACTCAGATATAGTGTCTAAATTTAATTTGATCTTTACGCACGTGCGTGTAGGTCTGTAGGTACCTATAGGCATCGGCCTGTGGCGTTGATCCTGCGGTACCGATATATATCAGTCACTGGCGTCTAAAAGGTTAAGTTTAGCACAATTTCGGGTTAAGGCTCTAACAATAGGTTAGAATAGTATTGTCAAAAATGTGTGGACTTAACTTACTTCATGTCAGTAGTTAAGCCGAGATTGCAAGTGGACAGAAGATACGTATGTTAAATTAAATACTAAAAATCTATTTTAAACCTTTTTTGAACTTAGTAAAGTCGCATTTCCTTTGCTTCATTTAAATACAAACAAACGAAAGTCAGCACTATTCCTTACACAGCAAGGTTTAAATATGATTAAAAGAAAATAGTATGGGTGCCTTACGAGTCTTACGAGGATAAGTCAGGAGAAAACTAAAGCTTTAGAATTTTCCACAAGCGAAACGGATGTGTCGTCAAGGACACTATAATAAAATATTTAATTTATTATCTTAATTCGTTCAGGGGGGTTACCATGACGTACTAATGCGGTTCAGTTTAGGTCGAGAGAAAGGGACAAGGCTATACCAGTCGTATATCACTGTCCCTTTCCCTGAACCTAAACTGAATCGCATTAGTACGTCATGGTAACCCCCCTGGTGTTCATGTGGAAAATCACAAAAAGTCAAAGATTAAAAGAAGCAAAAACTAAAACATTAACACTTCCGCTACGGCAATTAGTTAATATTGAAACTGACCATACTTGCATCGGGTCGAATAGATCCGATGGCGTCGCGAAGGTGTAGGTACCTATATAGATAGTAGTGTTATGCCATAATAACTAGGTACCCTGTAGGTACCGTTAATTAAGTGGGAGTAAAATATGGCAACCCTAACCCTCGCTTCGCTCGTAGCTCAGAGCAGCAACTTAGATAACGTTGCCTAGGTAATGGCTGAGAGTGGAGCAGTGGACCACTCCGTTACCATGTACCGGTAGCTGTGTTATTCCAAACAGTATCGATTGCAACCACGATTCGGTTGCAATTTTATTCGTTATTCGGCTGCTGCTGGCCACTCACTTAATCTTAATATCACATGACCAGCCTATCTGGACGTCCACTGCTGGACGTAGGACTTTGCTATTATACAAAGTGCCCGTGAGGAAAGGGAAACATTTTAACAGCATATTCCTGAGACTAAAAGAAGCAAAAAATGTTAAATGAGTTTTGGTGAAATCTGCAAAAAAAAAAAAAAGTTTTTTTTTGATGTTTTGAATGCCTCAATACACAACAATAGGATTTTATTAATGAAACTATCGCAAAAAATGCACTCTAAACGTTTTTTTTTCATTTGCTAGGTTATTAAAGTTTTTTTTGTTCATTTGATGTCTGTCAATTAAGTGTGACAAGACTAAGACATCATGGTAACAAAATCGTTTCCTAAAATGCGTTTATCATAGCGTAATGGGCTAAAACGGTTTTGGGAAAAAATCTTCTCTTAAAATAGACTCAATCCAGAAAACTTCAAATGACATTTTCAACTTCTAATTTGGTCAGAAATCCGCTGTTGTTTTTTTTTCCCCTTCCTCATGGGCACCGTGTATAAGTGTATAGACGCATTATGTAGGAGGTAAATTACCATAATCGCTACGCTGGGCAAGCGGATTGGCGATCGCAAGTAATCAAATAATGGTCAGTGACACTTCAATCCCTTAGTCGACTCTTACGACTCCCGCAGGAAGAGTTGGGGTGGTGACAAAACTATTCTTACTGCCGTCACCACACGGCCAATGTAGTCAATGTACCAAATCGACTTCACTCGAATGTGTCCACTCCAATTACTCCATAGTGAGGTTACTTGTGCCGTGTACTGGTGACGGCAATAATAATACATTTTTCACCAGCTCAACTCCTCCTGCGGGTGTCGTAAGAGTCGACTATGGGATTGAAGTATCACTGACCATTCTTTGATTTGATTGATGATGAGCAACAGCGTCATCATAGTGGACACACTACTGCGATCGCCAATCCGCTTGCCCAGCGTGGAGATTATGGGTATTTACCTCCTAATTCGTCTAAACGCATATTTAATAGGAATATTTATAGGAGAGACCTACGTCCAGCAGTGGACTATAGGCTGATGATGAGCCCATAATCGCTACGCTGGGCAAGCGGATTGGCGATCGCAGTAATATGTACACTCCATAGTAAGGTTACTTGTGCCGTGTGCTCATGTTCTGGTGACGGCAATAATAATACATTTTTCACCTCCCCAACTCTTCCCGCGGATGTCGAGAGTCGATTAAGGGATTGAAGTGTCACTGACCATTCTTTGATTTGATTGATAATGGGCAACAGCGTTATCATAGTGGACACATTACTGCGATTGGTAATCCACTTGCCCAGCGTGGCGATTCGATATTTACCTCCTAATGCGTTTAATATAGTAAATCCGAGAGGCCTACGTCTAGCAGTGGCCTGTGATAGGCTGATGATGTGAGGTCACTTTGCACTGGTTGTCATAGAAGTCGACTCGACGATCGAGTAGGAAAACGCGGCACGCTCTGCTGCGCAAGCGACGCCGGGTTCGCAACTTCGCACAAATATGGTTGCCGACTCATTGGTCCTAGTTGGGTAGGTAGGTGAGGTATAGTATTGTACCTAAGAGAAATTTCATAAATTGCGAAACTTGCTTAGAGAATGTTCTTGGAAATCTAATTTAACAAACAATCTAATCAAGCCAAGACCGTACTAGATGCATGCCTAATTACGAGTTATATTTACTGCCTTGTTTACCTACTTATTTACATTATCTTCAGCTTCATCATCATCAGCCTATGATAGTCCACTGCTGGACGTAGGCCTCTCCTATTAACTATGCGTATAAACGCATTAGGAAGTAAATGCCTATAATCGACCCGCTGGGTAAACGGACTGGCGATCGCAGTAATGTGTCCACTATGATGACGCTGTTACCCAGCATCAAGCAAATCAAAGAATGGTCAGTGAAATTTCAATCCCAATAACTTTAATCCCTTATCGACCCTTTCAACCCTGCTTCAACTTTGCTTTCAAACCTCTGTTCAATAAAAATTTAATAAAACATGCATAAAACTAATAATAAGCTTTCAAAATGGCGTATTTGTAAAGCCTTGCAAACTTTCGAAACAAATGCAACTTCACAAACTCCATAAATTCAAATTTAGAACAACGGCAAAGGCGATACACTAGGGAGCAAGAACCGGGTCAACATGTACCACCAGAAATATCGGAGCGGCAAGTGTGGTCATAAATATCTGAGCACGCCTCTATTATCATGGCGTTAGAGTGCATTTTCAGATATGTTTAGCAGAATGGCTGTTCCGAGTAGTATAAACATAGTATGTACAGCGAGCAGCAGATATTGCTAAGCGGGTAGAGAGTTCAAAACAAACTTGGCACGACCTTATTGCCAAGACTATAAGAGTGTGTAAAGATCATTGTGAACATTACCCACTATAGTTGCCGATTTCTAAGAATTAACTTTTGACAGTTATAATAATCCTTATTAATATGTGGGTAAGACTCACCATTTTTCCGATAGTCTTAACGTCATATATTATAAGGCGCATTTTTAAAGTGTCAAATGTCCATTCTACAGCAATATCTGCTGCTGATTGTACAAGCTTTTACAACATACAGTATTTATAAAGAAAAGAGCGCATTTTGTGCAACGGGCCATTTCCCTGCATAAATATGTAGAAGATGTTTGTCTGGGAATTTCAGAGAATTCTCGAGTAGCATCGGGACTTTGAGACAATTCGCTTCAAGCGAAGTTTTATGCGAAGACTGTTTTGAAAAGGTTTTAAAAGCATTTTGAAAGAAGGCTGCGCACCTTATACAAAGCTGGGTCGCGTTTTATAAAGTTACAATTTTGCTGTATCCTCCCTTTCTAGCCAATATGTGCATGCGTTAATAGAGAGGCAAACAGCGAAATTGTAAAATGTAACTTTTTAGTACAGATGGTGCCTTTTTTACGCGCTAGTGCGAGAAGTTGCTAATTTTTCGTCAGGTACAAAACTTTGGAGGGCCATCTGTACTAAAAACGTCGTACGAGACACGTGCAAAAAGGAAATTCGTAACTTGTGTCGATTTAAAACATCGTCACTCGTTTCGATTTTCACATTTTTCGCACTTGTGTTGTAATGTGCTATTATAAAAAGCGACCCTGGAGTATCTATCACGTTTGGTAGAGTTATATTAAGTACCTATGTATACCATTCGTCAGTAGAATCACAGAATATATAAAGTAGTAGAATCCAAAAAAAAAACAAATGTGGTAGACCTTCCATAGGATTTGACGTCTTTGACACATATCGTGAAACAAGTTCGCAGATTTTTACGTTAATACTAATAAATATCTATAATTTTCACTGAAAATGGATGTGAAATCAAGGTTTAAGGTTTTAAGTTGGCAATAAAACCAAGATTGTGTTCTGAAAGTGCGTGGAGGAATAATGCAAATTTTAGGATTGTTAACATTTTTTTGCTATCAATTCACGAATGTTATGGTATGTACCTACTGTTCTGTCGTCTCGACCTTTTATAAACATCAGCATGCATAGCCAAGTTGCCAAGCGCTAGCGCTTAGTAGCGTATCGCAGTTTTCCCTCTCTGTCACTCTTTCATGTTAGTGCGACAGAGACAGTTAGCTGCCTTTCGTTTACGACTGACGATTAAGCGCTAGCGATTGGCAACTTGGCTAAGCACCCTGTAGTGCATCTTTTATAATTATCTGTAGTCATATGTGCTAACCACATGATTAAGGGTGCGGCTCCACTGATGCGGAGCGGACCGCAGCTGTGGGAGCTCGGCCAATGAGACCGCATCACAGTGTTTCGAATTTTGAATTTGAAGAATGTAATTGGTCAATTTTGAACAGCTCCGCTCCGCTCCGCGTCAGTGGAGCCGCACCCTAAAGCGCCAGTATCTCACGGTAACGTGGACTGCCCGTCCCTCTTTTATTAATGCAGTTAGTAAAAGACAGGAAGCCTATCTCGCGGCGACATACAGGGTGTAATCGATAAGTGTTTACAGGCCATAATTCCGTAGATATGAGAGATATCAGAAAACTTTTAACTGATATCAAAAGTACGTTACCCAACGAGTAAAATTACATTAATAACTTTTTCTAAATAGATGAAGTAATATTAAAAATACCAACTTAAAACGCTCCCATACATTAAAGAATGTCGGGTGTCGTAAGAGATAAAACTGTTAGAGATTCGTTATTTGTACGAATAGTCGAATACATTGTAATAAAATAATAATACTACCGTACCGAAATAATTAATCTAACATTTATTCTTAAATAAAAAAATATTTGTATTAAACTAGTCTGAATGAACGGTTACGTACTAAATGTATTGGAGGGTTTGAAGTTAATATTTGCGATATTTCTGAATTTACTTCAAAAAAGTTATTAAGGTAATTTTACTCGTTGGGTAATGCACTTTTGATACCAGTTTTTTTTTCTGATATCTCTCATATTTACGGAATTATGGCCTGTAAACCAGGGATCGGAACCGGTTTTTTAGAAAAACCTCTAAATAGCTCAATATTTTTAAATGTTTTACACTCTTTATGTAGTATTCAACATTAACATTAACTATTAACATCATATTTTTGAATTACTCCATTAACAAAAAAATTATAAACCGAAGAACGAAAAAGAACGGAATTCGAACCGTTCTTTTGTATGGAGCAAAAACCGTTATCCGATCCCTGCTGTAAACACTTATCGATTACTGTATATACTATCGCACCAATCGTGCATCAACTGTGCTAAGCTAAGCCAACTGGAGAAGATAATGCTACAGGAATAAACACATTGTAATATGTGTTAAGAACATTTTTTGTCCGGTGAATTTTACCAGTTCCATGTCCTTAATATTCATCATCATCATCATCTCAGCCATAAGGCGTCCACTGCTAAACATAGGCCTCCCCTCTGGACCTCCACATGTACCGGTTAGATGTGACCTGCATCCAGCGTGTCCCGGCGACCTTCATAAGGTCCTCTGTCCATCTTGTGGGTGGACGTCCTACGCTGCGTTTGCCTAGCCGTGGTCTCCACTCGAGCACTTTTTATTAAATAATGTATTAATATATTACTTAATTTCCTGATATTGGATTTGAAACTTACTAATGCTTTGTTTGAACAGGCTAACCACAAACTTTAATTAATCGAATAAGCGTGAGCTTTTAAGGCAAAAGCTCATCATAGGACGTTTAGGCGGATATTTTGTAGGTACACGCAATTTCGTCCAGTTTCGTCCATTCTAACTCGGCGTTGGAACTTTCACGAAGCATATCGCAGATTTAATAGACCTACATATATAACAAACCATAATAATGCAACATAAATAAACGTACATCTAATTCAAAAAACCGACCAAGAGCATGTTCAGTGTATAGTAGGGTTCCGTAGTTATTCAAAAACTAAGTATACATTTGAAGTGTTCTATAAGCCATGATTAAATCATATTTTTTGGAACCGCGAATCAAAAGTTGGAGGGACGACACTTTTTTTTAAATCTTTAGCGGTTATCTCCGTAAATGTTGAGTATAGAAAAAAACTTTTTTTTGGTACCCTTATACTTTTTAAACAGGCCAATGCAACGATACCCTACACTACAGGATTACAGCAAAATAAAAAAAAATCCCTTATTTACGAGTAGGAGAGGCACCAACACAAAAAAAAAATGTTTGCCCTCTACCTCCTTGTTGGAGTGATTAATATGTATTGGTATCTATAACAATTAGCGAATATATGTATAAGGGGTCCTTGTTCACTACGGAACCCTAAAAACTGATTTCCATATTCAACCAAGACAAAGATCACCCGTTGAATATCCCGAGATTAAAATATGCAGCATCTTTATGATGTACGTAATAGAGTTCAAATTTTAATGTTTTTAAGTTTTACAGCCGCATATGAGGTTTGACATGAAAGAGAGGGCAGTCCTTGGATTGCCGCCAATGGATAAATTATTCAGTATAAGATTTATTGAAAAATTCACGTATCGGTCGATATGTGAACTGTATAAAAGAGTATACTAATCTAGAAGTACAATAAATCAAAGTACCTACTCATTTAAATATTTAGCAAACGGGTCAATCACGTAATTTAAGTCGATCACAAGTCGGGCTTTGGTCGCGGGTACTCGATGATGAGAAAATCCTCTAAATGGATCGCAAAATTTCAAGCAATTATTGACTTAAATTACGTGAGTAACCCATTTGCTAAATATTTAAATATGTTTAGTGTCACATTGGTTATAATTCTAAAATTTAAGTAGTTAAATTTACAGGTGTCCGGACTTAAAAAGTTAAAAGGTACTGTCTGACGAATTTGGGGTTGGTGTAGCATTTACCAGTTCAAAAAAACATCTCAAGTTTAGCACTATTTTATTGTTGTCGTGGTTTAGGATAATCTATTGGTTAGACATAAAATATAGATTTGGCGGTATTCCATGACAAAGATCGAAAATTAAATACATTTTGAATACAAGGTTTATTTACATTGTTTACAACTTTTATAACCTCCAAAAGTGGCTTGTGGCTTGTGGCTTTGATGTAGGCACATCTGTCCTACCCAAAGGACATAAGCCATAAGCAATTTTTAAAATCTATGTCAATTAGACAAATTTCCAATTTCATTTGGCAAAGACGTAATGTAGGCACGAGAATAAAAATGAAGTATCTTTGGCGTCCGGCTTGTTCGGCTTTCGCAATTCAACCCATTGAACCCCACGGACACGATAGGTACGGTACAGCATAACTCAGCATAACGCATATGTAGGTACATATATGTAAAAAAATAAACTTTCCGGCGTTGGGTTTTTATAAATCATAAATCATTTATTCAGTATGTGGGAGTCAGGTCACAATTTGCAGTTACAGTTGCACAACATAAAAAAAATCCGTATCACTGAACCCTACCTTTTCAGGTATACATACAAATTCTTACAACTAAATAAAACTATAGATATAATTATTGTAATAAACATGCACAAAATTTACATTTGATAATAATTCCATTCAATAATACCTTAAAATTAAGCAATAATATTTAAAATTTATTGTCATTTCAAATTTATTTCTAATTTCATGCCTCCCTTTATAAATCATACTAATAAAATTCTAAACAATTGTCAAACGGTAATCCTTACTAATGATACTAATCAAAATCATGTCTTATATTTAAAAAATCATTTAGGCTGTAGAAACATTTTTCAATCAACCAGTCAGTTAATTGTCTTTTCAATAATTTTATTTTTAATTCTTTAAATTTATTAGGAACATGGTTATATATCTGAATACACATAAAATAGCTATTTTTTGACACTAAATGCCCAGCTTTTACATTTTAGGACTAGGCGATTCTTGACACGTCCTCAAATCCTGAATTTTATTTCTTACTATACAGACTCTCCACATATGTATGTATATAATGTATGCATAAGTGCAGTTGGTCAGTGGGGCGAGACGCGGAAAGCTGCGAGGCTACCGTCAATTACACTCGACCTGTTGCCCCTGTCACACCTGTAAATTCGTACTTAAGTATGACAGGGAGGCAACAAATCGAACTTGATTCGCGGCAGGGTCTCTGGCCTGGCTCGCGAACCGGTTGCCAAGCTTTGTGGGGACTTTAAAGCCTTTAAACTACCGTGTTTTGTGAAAGGTCGCGTCCAAGAATATTGAGACATATGGACGTCTCGTTTTCTTTGAGTTTATGAAGATCCGTACTGGAATTAACACTGCCGAGGTCTTTCGATAGACTAGTATGGGTTATCCAAACAAAAAAGAAGTTTGCATAGTCGGCCTGGGATGGGTCCGTACTAAAATACATTGCCCTTCCCTACCTACTAAAATGTCGGCATAAGTAAGAGCCAGTATTTAAAATAAAATAATAAAAGATATAGGAGAAATACTGTATTACTTAGGTTTAAGTTTCTTGTAACATTTCTTTCTCCTGATTTCAATTCTTATATCCTTATACAGGGTGTAAGTCTAATACGGGCGAAGCTCTTAACGGGTGTTAGTTTACGATATAATATACAATAACAATATACGATATAATTCAAATAACTTTAACTTAAAACAAGAGCAACAAAATTTTCCATACAAAATAATTCGGCGCGCAATGTAGAGCAACATACGCGAGTTAAACACTCGTTGACAGCTAATTTCTAAAGCAGATGACATAACTGCCATATCAACAATAACAAATGTTCGTACCTACATTGCTGCTCCGATAATCTTTAAAAAATTCTGTAGGGTTATAATTAAGAGTAACTTAAAAAAAAACCTTGTAATCCATGATTACACTAATGAATCCTATGCCTGGTTTAATTGATCGCCCGTATTAGACTTACACACTGTATAGGTACATAAAATATATGATGATATACGAAAACACGCACGAAGCTGCTTAAAGTTTACAAACTACAGAAAGGGATGGCAATGTCTATAATAGGGCTCTCTTGAACTTCAACATACGTCTGTAAACAAGACTTCCATATGGAATCTCGGTAGAATGTTCGTGGTATATGTAGGTACATACTACATAGTTGTAGGTACACTTTTGTTTAGTAAGCTCGGCGGAGTACCATTGTACGATACCTAACAGCTAACAAAACTTCAAGTCTAGCCCTCAAGTCTAGTCCCTGCAACTGTGTAAGACATATTAATGTTCATCTTTTATCTACCTAGTTCTAGAAGTACATAAGAATAGTACATTACGATACAAGTGCGAAAAAAATTACGTGTATCGTGTATCGACGTTTTTTAGTAGATACATATTTATGGCCCTCCGAAGATTTCGATCTGACGTAAAATGAACCACTTCTCGCACTAGCGCGTAAAAAAAGCGCCATCTGTTTGAAATAAATAATACCCCGATAAGTAAACTATCAAGCATTTTATGAGGATGTGAGAGATGAAAATCAAACATATTTATGGGTCAAACGCAAACCCATGTTCGGAGTCTTTCCGGTGGACAATCTAAAAGTTAAGGCCTATAAAGCTTGATTTTCTTATGAAAGCCTAATCTTCATTTAGACGGCCTCCTTTTCCATTGCTTTGTATGATAAAAATCATTACTACCTGTCCACAGGCTGTTAACTATCGATCACAGGAAAGAAAAAGTGCGTGTTCAGCTGAACTGTAGAGCCCTTCTTTCCTGTGGCCAATAGTAAGCAACTGGTAGGAGTGTAGTCGTGATTTTTATCATACAATTCGATAGGAAAGGAGTGCCTTTAAATGAAAATAAGGGCTTAATAAGAAAATTAACTCTCATAGTCCTTAACTTTTAAAATGTTAACCGGAAAGACTCGTAACATGATTTTAAGTTTGACCCTTATATCCACATAGGTATCCCTGCTGGAAAGGCACCCCCTCTTCACCACTCCCCTGGTAAGAGGCTAGGCAAGTAGGCTGCTTGGTAGCAATGTACTGAATAGAAGTTTCTGAAATTGGGAAAGTTCCCTTGGAAAGTTTTTGGTAATATTCTTCAATCTTCGCACATTTATTGCCAAGCCTTAGAGCCAATTTCTTTGGCACTTCTCGCATTAAAATTTCCAGTACCAAATTGTTGGAAATTTTGAGAAAGTTCTGCAACTTGAACATTGCTAGTTTAGACGTATTTTTGCAACTTTAATTTTAACGTTAATTTGCGAAGCAAAAGGTTCTATATATTGATTTAAACTTTCACGATTATCACTCATATTTTAAAACTCATATTTTGAGTCTGCCTGCGACCACGGGTGTAACGTCATGCCCGAAACGTCAGGATATAATTAAACGTAAGTTTACGCGATTAAGACCCGTTTGTCTTTAAAATATGGACAAAAGGTTCTATGATGTTGAATTTCATACGTACAGCACCTGTCTAAATATATAATATGTGCCGTTCTTGAAGGATGTTAAAAATAAACCCCTCTCAAGCACCAAGTATCAGGTTTCAGCCCACTTAACTGTGCTTCAAATCTTCGAGAATTCTTCAGTTTGTTGGTTTAACTGTATTTTGCCGGAAACCCGAGAAGTTCGTCTTGTAGAACGAGATTTCGAAGTCATAATACTAAAAGCTTTTATCAACGCCATTTTTCGCCTTTTATGCTATTTTTGAAATTAATAAACTATATTTACCAAACTTTCTATGGTCAAAACTACAATATTTATGTACATAGATTAAATCTAACTAATCTACTTAACCTAACCTATATCTAAGATTGGCCCTTGTGGCATTGTACCGAGGATGCTGGCGGCATTTCCTCGCTGTATCGCAATACTGATGCGTTGTGCGAGGAAGTCGCCAGCTCTTCGGTCTCTAGTTACATCAACCAGACGTTTCGCGATCTCAGCAAACAATTTGCGTGCGCTGGGGCCCCAAGAACCTAAAGTTTCTACGCCAAACGGTACAAAATCGTACTCTTTGCCGAGGCCCTTATATTTATTACGTTTTAAAAATTCGGCATTTTCAGCCGCAGCGGCTGCCTTAAACGTAGTTCGTTGAAGATTGGACGGTGCCAGGGTATCTACGCAAGTAGCATCCCATACCAACATCCGTCCCAAGCTCCAAGGAACCAAAGACACACCATCAGGTCTCTTACCATCATCCCTAATAATACCAGTAGGCTCAAGAAGAGCAGGTACGTTGATCGTGGCAAGAGACCTGCGGATTATGTCGTTAAGCGTCGCATGTCTGGAAATACGGCCTGCGCTTTTTTGACAACTTAGTCCGTGGTGTCCCAGTCGGTCCACGTCTGTGCCACAACAGCATAAGTGAGGGGTACATACCGCGGCCCCGAGTCTCAGGCCGGTTGCGAGCCTAAGAGAGGCCGGATCCAGGAAAGTACCATATATGGTTAGATGAACATGATGTATGTAATCGTCGCACTCGTTACCTGCAAAGAAAAACATAAACGAATAAGCGAAGCGTTAAGTAATATTAAGTCAATAAAAATAAATATAGCTAATTTTTTATGAAATTGCCCAATCTTAGACGCTATGTATTACAGTAGGCCAAGCCAATATGCCATTCGGCAATCGTATACGACAAGCGACAAGTAATAAATATATGTAAATGACAGATTCGAGCGAAAATCACGTGACCATTTCCATACATTAGGTTTATGTGACTTGTCGCTTATCGTATACGATTGCAGAATGACATCTTGGTTAAGCCTGCAGTAATGGACAAGGACCCAATGATGTACATTTATTTTTATTTTAAAGAAGCTAAGTGTTACGTATATGTTTTGGCAACAGTCAATTTACAAGTACAACTAGTATAAGTACAATTTACAAGCTTATAATAACCGTACTTTAGTACTAATATTGAAGTGTCCCTATCAGCTAAAAATGTCCAATATCGGTTCCATCACTGTACTAACATGTGGCCGAAAAAATATGCCAACTTATTACCTACTCCCCATTTTATCGCAGAATATTATTTCGCCTAAAAACCAGTTGTCAAAATATTATCCAAAATGAAAGTTGGGAAACAATAATTAGCCAAATGTTGGTATGACAAATTAATCATCGGCAAAAAGTTAAAGTTAAGTAGTTTAAACAAACTAAGGGTTATGCATTTGTATCGTGACTGTCATTTTCCAACCGTATTTTCTTCAGCCTATTCTGGAGTTGTCGTGTATTTGTCAGCCTCCGTAGCCTAGTTGGTAGTGACCCTGCCTACGAAGCTGGAGGATCCGGGTTCGAATCCGGCAACGGCATTATTTGTGTATTTATTTATCACAAATATTTGTTGCTTGATCATAGCTGTGTATGTATTTCAGTAATCTATATAGATTACATGATCTATGTAGTAGATCTATGTAGATCTATTATATATATCGTCGCCTGGTACCCACATCACAAGCCTTAATTGAGCTTACCGTGGAACTAGGTTGATTTGTGTAAGATGTCCCAAGATATTTATTTATTTATTGAAGTGTCCTAACCGGTGCCTGTCATCTAAAACTGTCCAACACTGGTGTCACCGAATGAGA